>JAHDVE020009781.1:0-247150 GCA_022606495.2 Halesus radiatus | reverse complement strand
GCCAAATATCGCGAACAAATCGAACGAATCTTGCGGTTGAGAATAGAACCAACGCCGAACTCGAACGGATTTGATTTTTTTCTTACTGAATTAACGTTAGTTCTATTTTTTGCCGACAGATGGAAATCGTTCCGTATCGTCGATACAAAATTTTCAGTAGTTTCCGGACTATAGATCACATTTTCCCCAGATTTTTACCCCACATTTTCAACATCATATACGACATCACAACGTCATATGCGACATTCATTTTCAGTAGTTGTCCGGGCAAATTGACCCTCGCGGTGTTCTAAACTCTGCGGGCGGTTCAGTCTACTTTCGCGAGACAGGACCGTGGGGAAAATAGTGAATTTCGTGTCTCGCGAAAACGAACCTCGGGTTGTTTTAAATGGATAGGGCGCACGGTCGTTTTCGGCGAACCAGCCGAGTCTGAAAATTTACCCCCATAGAACAATACTATATACTAGGTTTTGCCCATTGCAGAGCTGCAATTGGTTATGAATAGTTGTGTATGTGTGTTTAAATGTGAATGAAGCAAGGAGTGTGTGTGTTGAAAATAATTTTTAAAACGAATATTGAGAAAAATATTTATACTCACCCTCCTACCCCTACTCCAACTCCTACTCCAACTCCTACTCGAACTCCTACTCCAACTCCTACTCCAACTCCTACTCCAACTCCTACTCCAACTCCTACACCAACTCCTACCCCAACTCCTAATCCAACTCCTACTCCAACTCCTACTCCAACTCCTACTCCAACTCCTACTCCAACCCCTACTCCAACTCCTACTCCAACTCCTACTCCAACTCCTACTCCAACTCCTACTCCAACTCCTACTCCAACTCCTACTCCAACTCCTACTCCAACTCCTACTCCAACTCCTACTCCAACTCCTACTCCAACTCCTACTCCAACACCAACTCCAACTCCTACTCCAAATTCTACTCCAACTCCTACTCCAACTCCTACTCCAACTCCTACTCCAACTCCTACTCCAACTCCTACTCCAACTCCTACTCCAACTCCTACTCCAACTCCTACTCCAACTCCTACTCCAACTCCTACTCCAACTCCTACTCCAACTCCTACCCCAACTCCTACCCCAACTCCTACCCCAACTCCTACTCCAACTCCTACTCCAACTCCTACTCCAACTCCTACTCCAACTCCTACTCCAACTCCTACTCCAACTCCTACTCCAACTCCTACTCCAACTCCTACTCCAACTCCTACTCCAACTCCTACTCCAACTCCTACTCCTACTCCAACTCCTACTCCAACCTCTACTCCAACTCCTACTCCAACTCCTACTCCAACTCCTACTCCAACTCCTACTCCAACTCCTACTCCAACTCCTACTCCAACTCCTACTCCAACTCCTACTCCAACTCCTACTCCAACTCCTACTCCAACTCCTACTCCAACCTCTACTCCAACTCCTACTCCAACCCCTACTCCAACTCCTACTCCAACTCCTACTCCAACTCCTACTCCAACTCCTACTCCAACTCCTACTCCAACTCCTACTCCAACTCCTACTCCAACTCCTACCCTACATCTACCCAACTCCTACCCTACATCTACCCAACTCCCACCCTACATCTACCCAACCCCTACCCTACGACTACCACTATTAAATATTTAAAGAAAATGAAAAGAAAAAAACTTTCAATGTTAGCTTTATCTCGACAAATGGGGCCTAGGAATTTGTTGCCAAATTTTTAATTGCCCAAATCTCGTTGCGTAGGTGGAGACGCTCAGTTTGATACCCATATCGGCTAAACCTACCCCTACCCCTACTCCTACATCTACCCCTACCCCTATCCCTACACTATATCTACCTTACTTCTACCCTATACCTACTCTACCACTACCTGTATTGAGTATTTATAGAAAAGAAACAAAAAAATGCTTTCAATATTAGCCTTTTCTCGCAAAAGAGCGCCAAGAATTGAATGCTCAAATTTTCACCGAGATGCCCGGATCCGCTACGTCAATACGCGTATTTTGATACCAATATCAGATATATTACAAAGGAAATAGTATATCAAAATGAATTATTTATAAAATATAAAGCTGTTTGATTTTCTGTGCTCCTGGGAGAAATCCATTAATTTATAATTTTATACGCAAGTTATTACCCATTTAGAAGCAACAAAAAAATAAATATATTATGTCAATCTCGAAACAGATCTGCACGCTCTTCGGATTCTGTGTATTTTGTCCATTTAAAAAAAATGGCGCTATTCAAAATAAATATTTATTAAACAGCGATTTCAGTTTCTGCAACCTATTTCTCGTACGTTGAAAAGAATCAATTCATAATATCGATATATGTAGGTACCTTAGTATTTGTCGGAAAGTTTTCAGTACCTACCCAGTAATTATTTTCGAATAAATTCATCGGGAAAATGTGTTCTTTTCAGTTGCTACACTGTCTTTAAATGATGAGGGTCACTTAAATAGTTAGTACTAATTTTGAATAAAAAAAAACACGGAAAAAATACGTAAATTTTAATATCAAAATTAAAAACCGTCTGTTTTTAAAATTTTTTTTTTGAAATGTCATCGGTCGAGCATCCGCATTTCGAATTCACGAACGCCAGCGCTCTTTTCGTAATAATTATATTTTTATAACCATAAACGTAAGGAGAAATCGATAAAATTCATTACATCTTTATTTTAGAAACGTGACTCGGCGAAGCGAACGTTCGTTCCGACCTCCCGACTGATTTTCTGATAAAAAAACGGAAAATTAAATTTTTATTAATAAAACAGAAAATTAATTGATTATTTTTCTAGCGAACTTTTTGAGCGACCCTCCCTCACTAAAATGGCGGGTGCGAAACTCTAATGATTATTGAAAACGGCGCCAAATATCGCGAACAAATCGAACGAATCTTGCGGTTGAGAATAGAACCAACGCCGAACTCGAACGGATTTGATTTTTTTCTTACTGAATTAACGTTAGTTCTATTTCTTGCCGACAGATGGAAATCGTTCCGTATCGTCGATACAAAATTTTCAGTAGTTTCCGGACTATAGATCACATTTTTCCCCAGATTTTTACCCCACATTTTCAACATCATATACGACATCACAACGTCATATGCGACATTCATTTTCAGTAGTTGTCCGGGCAAATTGACCCTCGCGGTGTTCTAAACTCTGAGGGCGGTTCGGTCTACTTTCGCCAGACAGGAAAAAAAAAACCGTGGGGAAAACAGTGAATTTCGTGTCTCGCGAAAACGAACCTCGAGGTGTTTCGAGTGGATAGGGCGCATGGTCGTTTTCGGCAAACCAGCCAAGTCTGAAAATTTACCCCCATAGAGCAATACTATATATATATATATAAAAAATATTATTTCTCACCCCGACAGAACAGCGCTTTGCATCCCCTGTGGAATCAATTACGGTATTAAGCTACTCGCTCAGTAGTTTATCCAGCCCTGCAGTGGAACAGTGGAGCTATGCATAACGTTGTATGTTATTCGCATAGCAGCCACAGAATTGGGGCAATAGGGAAATAACAATCTTAGCATTAAATAATTCGTATGGTAATATTTGCGAACTAATCTTAAAACAGTGGCGAATAATAATTTGTTTCGAGCTAGATAGAAAATGGCATAGTCATTTAAATTTTTTTATAGATCCGTATTTGTTATATTAAATATATATCTTTTAAAAATCCATGGGAAGATTGAAGGAAGTGTGTTAAAGGAAGACGTCGCAGTTCATGGCTTTGAATACCATGTGTTTGGTAAAATTATAGTATTTATAGTAAATTTAGTATAAAATTATAGTAATTATAGTATTATTGATTATGTTTTGAATTGTAATTATTGGCTGTGGTCAGGTTTTATAGGCTCATCCACACCCAATAATGGCATACTGCAATAGGGATTGAATTATTGCCTAATAATTTCTTCAAAAGATTGATATTAACTTTGTGGCGTCATTAAAATTAAATTAATGAAACATTTGTTTGTAAACGCCACTTTTTTAATATGTACATATCAACATGTTTCGAAAGCGAAGATTTCCCCATCAGGACATACAGAATACTAAAAAATAATAATGTCAGGTATACAAATGATAAACATAGAACACAATACTGTAAGAACAGACAAATTACAAACATAAACAAAAAATGATTAAAGGTAAAATTTCTTTCGGTGTTGTACGATAATATAATAATGCTAAATATGAATCCGGTTTATCTTCCTGACATTTTCTTAGTATATTTTAAAAAAAATTAACTGAACTTTCTACTAGTTCGTTCGACTGAGGATGATACGGACTTGTCGTTTTATGATAAATATCCCATTCATATATAAATACAATAATTTACATGTAAACAAACGTTATATCTTCATTATCTTCCGAATGCGATATTGAATGTACATAATTCTGCACTTTATTTATCTAATGAAATAGACCAGAATCCTGATGTTGCATCCAGATGTCCTGCAATCCTGATGTTGACGGCCTCCATGGTCGAGGGGTAAGGCTCTCGACTACGAATCCGAAGGTCGCGGGTTCAAATCCCGGCGTGCGCAAATAAATTTTATTTGATTAATTTGTGTTGTTTCACAATTAATTATTTTAAAAATAATATACAGTATATTTGCGCACGTTCCAGAGTGGAAGATACTCTCAGTATCGCCCTGGTGAAAGACCACCATTCAGAATTGAAACGTTGCTTGAAATGGCTTTTAGCCGTGTTTGGTGACCAGATCTGAATAGCCAGGTATTTCCCCACCTCTCCCTTCCCCTTCCCCTTCTCCTTCCCCTCCCCAATACCTTCAGCCTCACAACATTCCCCAATTGGGAATGCCATAGTCTCACTGGCTCCAGACGGTTGGGAGCAGTTGGGACTCTTGTGCGGTATTCATGTAAAAAAAAAAAAAAAAGATGTGAACATTTTTTTGCCCTCTGTATTTATACCTAATTTCCTTAAATGGATAATGTAATCTTTTTAATGCATAATTGAAATTTTTGGGATTTAAACATAACCTTAATTTACCACCACTCTTTTCTATGATAACTAACGAACTCACCCATTTAGTAGGTTTTGTGATTGTTTCTAATACATTTTGTTTTACCATTCCATTTAGTGCCTGTTTTAATCTGTCCATAAGTTTGAACGGTACTCTACGCTGTGCATCTATTTTTGGAATTGCATTCGGATCCACTGACAGATGACATGTATATGGTTTACATTCAGGTCCCTGAAACACATCATTTTAGTCATTTGTTACACAGTTCCAAAAAACTTTTATGTCTTCATTTATAAAAAGTTGTACAATATTAGTTGTCGCTTTCGCTAGATTCGCTAGATATAGAAATCTGATACATTTTTTTAATTAGACCTATTTCTTCATACATTTTTAAAGCTAGAGTAGTTTAACATTTAAATTTAAATACGATAAATGTTGTTGTGTGACATTTGTTTACATTGTAATGACATTTTAAATTACATTCTCCAACTATACGTATGTTAATTCCCCCAAATGCTGTCACTCTTGCAATTAAGTTTTTTTAATAATGATTTTGATAATTTTAATTTATTAAAATTATCTAGTGAAATTATATTTGCAATTGCCCCTGTAAAAATTACAGTATTTAATTTATTAGTGTTAATTTAATTTGCCAATTTGGGTTGTGCGAATTATTGATATTTTGTATATCAATATGACTTATAAATAATTCCTCATCCATTTGTTGAACATTTGACTTGATTTCACAATCATTGACTGGAATGTTTAATTTTGACATGTGAAAATCATTATTTTGTTTACTTAAATCTGATTCAGTTTGACAACTACTTTGACAATAATTATCTGACCTTTTCTGGTTTAAATTCACTGTACCAATACGAAAATTTGTATTTTTATCTACGGAAGATAACATTCTGACTTTCTTTTTGGAAATTTTATTATAGCACATTTTTGAAAAATGTTCAATGGAATGACATGAATGGCACTTAACTTTGAATGCTGGACATTTTGTGCGATGAATTTCTCCGCATCTACCATATGATGGTTGTTCTCTTGAATGTGACGATTGACTTCTCTATGAGGATTGACTTCTCTGCGACGATTGACTTCACATCTCCTTTCCGACTAATAATTATTGTTTATAAAAATAATTGTTACCCTTTGCGCTATGCACAAAAATCTTGTCTTAAGTTTTTAAGAACTTTAGTTTATCAATTAATAAATAAATAAGTAATTAATTTGATCAAACAAACTTTCCTATACCTATTATGTATAATAAATTCTAAGAATATGTTCAAACCTAGGCGTGTAGTCTATAAAGGCTGAAAAGCTGTGCCTACCCTAATAAATGCGAACCATATGAAGAACTCGAAGAAAAATTAATAAAGGCGACAAATATCTGTTCAAAACGTATTTTTTCTGTGAATTGATTAGTGCGTTAATTTATATTCAGTTGGCCATAACAATCAGCGGAAGATGACAATGAAATATCCATGTACAAATATTCAATGAAAAATTCACACCCAAACTAGAAAAACTACACACAGCCTACTTATGGTCACGGAACAATGAACGCCACTTTATTGAAAGGACTGCTCATTTTGACGTAATAATTATTATTATCAAAACTCCTGATGGAATTCATGTTATTATTTTAAAATATTTGGTTACGTAGTCTTAGGTATTACAGATAGCTGTGGCAGTTTTGTCACGCCAAGGTTCACGAAAATTCGAATTACGTATATTTGATAAAATTGTTCAGGGAGCCTAAAGCTCTATAAACTTGTGTGAATAAAAACGATGTAATACGTGTATTTTGAAACGAAAAAAAACGTTAAAACTACGTAGAACATCGTTTTGTATACTTCGAGTAACGTCTGTAAAAAGTGGACACATTTAAGGTGGGTTTTTCATTTAATTTATTTGGGTTTTTAATCCAGCAGGACTGGTTAAATATTAATATAAAAACATGTGAGAAGAAAATTAAAAATATATATATATATAAATAAAAAATAAAAAAAAGATCCCAAAAAGATAATTACATCAAAATAAAAGAAATAAAATAAAAAAAAACTTTATAGATAATAATAACAGAATAAATTTAAAAAAAAATGTAGATCGTCTTCAGGGTGGCAGTCGCATCATCTGTATCCATCGCTCATTGAGTGGAGAGCTGAGCCACTCGGATGCAGCCACGACAATGGCGTTGGTTGACTTCCGTGTCGTACCCCAGAAGCTGGCTAGTCGGTGGCGAAGTAAGGCGGGGAATGAGTGGACCCTCCCTTGAGTGAATATCGTAGAGGCACTGCAGAACCTTGGAAGTTGCTGAAGTTGCCTGTATGTGTTATTGTAGCACACCCCAGCTTGTCTCATTGTGCTGCTGAGTATTGCGACCACAGCTCAGATGTGTATAGGGCAGTGCAGTGTGTCTTAAAAAGCAGTTTCCTGACATCGTCGCTACAGTGGTAGAACCGCCTTGAGCGCATTCCGGCGCGTATATTGAGTACATTAATGAAATAATTAAATTTATTTATAGAAATGTAATAAATGTTTTGATTCAGAGCCACGCGATCAGAGGAAAATTCAGATAAACATATCAACTTGTGATTTATTGCCCGGAAATGTGGGATCGGTTGCTCTTTTGCTACCTGCTGCTTTTTATGATCTTCCGATATGTGCTACAAATCGTTCACGTATGAAATACTGGTATGGTGATTTGCATAAGGTTGTAAACTTGGATTGCTAATATTATGCTCTTAAGAATTTATGGCGAACTCTATCGGTAAATACGAGAGCCAAGTTTCAAGTAGCAATTGGGGAATTTAGCGAGTTTTCTAAGTAGGTACACATAAGTCTAAACTTAGCTTATTTGCCAATACATGCAGCGGGGATATATACATGCTACTTCACGGGCGAAGTTCGTGATTCACACGCACATTTCAGGTAACGCAATGTAAGTCATATTTTTGTAAGTTTCAACCAAACTTGCGAGAAACATCCTTATACTTTTCAATAAAACACATTGAAAACAACATTTGAAGGTTGTTTTCATAAACTTGAGCTTGAGAGCGGGGAAAAAAGATTTCTGTCTTGATGTCTTTTTTTTACATTGTGATATTACATTTAACTGGTACACGTGATATACCCACGTACGCGTACAACTATTTCACCGATTTTTCTTTTTATGGCGCTATACCAAATATCTTTGTCAACTTACACTTATTCGTTCTCGTATACTTTCAAAATGATTTTAGTTTCTTTTGATTCCCCCGAAAGAAACATCATCGTTTTCTTTCGTCTTTTTTCATCCCCCTCTTTGTCGTATATTCGTCGTTCGTTATTTCTAATTTTGAAAAACTTCTTGCATTCTTTACTTCGTCCATCCGCTGTTTGTTGAATAACCACTAATATTAGCTACCGTGCCGGAATTCTCAGTTTATCGTTTGAAATAAACTCTGATTCGATTGAATATATTTATGGTATTTTTTTAAATAGCTGGTTGTTTTGAAATTGTTATTTTTTAAGCTATGGTAAAACCTCTTATTACCGTTTGAATATGTTCCCATTAATGAACAGGTAGGGCTTAAAAGACCCAGCGATGCGTGATTGCAGAGCAGTGTATCGTTTTCACGTCAGAACTTATAAGGTCCACAGGTCGATGCTCGGAGCTTTCGACTGTCTCAGTGATCTTGACATTTATTTATGATGATTTCTAATACGCTAAAGATGAACTGTTGATTCGGACAAAACTTTTTCTAGTAATGACTTTGGATCGCTCCTATCACAATACCGCAAAAACACATAACCTAACAAAATTATGGAAAAACAAAGTCATAAAATATTAAATTAGAGATATATACTACAGAACTCACCACGTGTTCTAAGAAATTTGGTGAAATATTGGTAACTTCTTTACTGGCCAACTTAAAGTAACATCGCTTCGTATCAAATAAAAAAAGGAGTTATCTAAGATGCTTACAGAAATATTGGTAAAATGTTTAATTTCGTATATGGTGAAAGATTTTTCAGTTGTACATTAACAAATTTAAAGAAATATTGAAAAATTGTAAAAAAAACTAATTTAAAGAAAGATTATTCATGTTTTACATGCCTATTATTTTAGTTATTATAGAAAAAATTATAAGAAAATACATGTCAGTTGCATAAGTACGAAATTATAGAAATATCTGTAAATTTTTTTTGACCAATTATCTGTTAGTGAGATGTATTTCAACAAATTTAAAGAAAATATCATCAAGAGGTTAAACAAACTTAGGTAGTCAATGCAATCGTAGAAGTTGTTGAGCAACAAATGTATAGAAAGATCGGTGGTTGTTTAATAACAATTTAACTTAATAGTTATCGGTGGTTAGGAGTCAGGTAAAACATCCGTTACAAGAGAGATAAAAATCCGTTTACATCGATTGACTGCTTTCCCCCAAAATTATCTAGGGAAAAGTTTTTTGGCGATAAACTTTTTGGGCTGACAAAGAAAAGTTAAAGTTATCGGGCAACTTTAACAGGCGACGAATTCAGTAGGTAATTCTTTTGTGAGTTTCCAAACGAATAATTTTAATAGCGACCAGGTGGTGAAATCGTTCACGGCATTTCCCACCAACTTATTTATCCTCACAATTCCTGGAGATGTTCGGCTTCGCTTGTTATGTGATAACTTCGAACAATATTTTTCAAAGTTACAAGTGGTCATTAATCTAATTTTCGTAGATATCCTTTTAATTATGTTCAGAACCCTTTTAGATAGAGATAATTGGTGAACACGTAATTCAATTGAATTGTTTTTGATTTGCTCAATGAGTTGATTATATTGAAAATGCTGATTTGAAAAGTTATTCAAAATTGTATTCTATTCGTAATTGGAAGTTGTCAAGAACACCCCAGGAAGATATTTATAGCATCTTCGAGTGAATCATTTATTTTAGTCTGGTGATGTCAAGAGTCTATGTAAAAGAAGGGTATTCAGTATACAGAGTGTTAAATAACGTACCTGACACATTTTAACCGGAGTTCCTGACCTTATTTGGAGTAATAATAATATGTTAACGAAATTTTGGTCTCCGATTATTTTTTTTTGACGTCACTGGCACAGCCGGGTAAACACCCCCGCCCCGACCCTAACTGTCGAATACATACTGAATTTTTAAGTTTTTAGGTTTAAAAAAATTCGTCAACATTTTTTACTCCAAATAAGGTCAGGAATCAAGTCAGGTACGTCTCTTAAGGCGATGCAATGGGAAGTAATGAAAAATCATAAGTTTTTCTGTGTGAGAATTTGATGGCCTAGAAATATCATAGATTATTTAATTAAATACTGCAAGTAGAACACACCTTGGCCTTTCGTTTAACCGGGCATTTTTTGGAGTGTCTTTTTATAAGCTTAGAAAAAAATAAAGTATCAGACATTAAAAAAATGTTTAAAGTGCAAACTCTCCTATTTACGAACACCTTTTCCGATATTGTCGCATTGTTCATTATTCATTATGGTAAATTAAGTTTTTTAGAATATGACGTAAAACATTTTAATAATTGTATCTGAGCTTTACAGAATAAAATAAAACACGCATTTTGGTGATCGTTTTTTTTTGCTTAAATCGAAACATGCGGCATATTAAGCGGGATTTTCAACCCTGTCGCCACCTGCACAAGGAGCGCGTGATTTCGTTGGAATTATAGCCGGTGGATCGCCTTAACACTCTGTATACGAGTATGTGATTGAAGCAAAAAATTTGAGCCAGAAGCTTTTATTTAGCGATCACCACATACGAGTCTGCACTATGGCATTCCCAAATAGGTGAGACTGAAAGGAAGGGGGCAGGGAAAGGAGATGAGTTAGAGGAGGGTTGAGAAGTGCCAGTGCGTCTTTCTTTCCGCTCTGCTCATTCGTGTGGAAACGGCATTTTATATCGTTAAAAAGAGCTTATTTTAGCTGAAGTATTAAAAATATGTATTTTTTATACTTATTTTGAACATCATAAAAACAACACATGTTGTCAACTTCTTTCCACTAAACAATGAAAGTTTAAAAAAAGCGACGTTATTTCAAATCACACAGTTTAGTAATAAAAATGCTCTTTTTAATGTTGCATTTTCCATTTAATCTACATTGTTCCAGCGAGGAAAATGTTCCTTAACCATTATATGCACGGACATTTTAGGGTAATCACTATTAACGACGTCGTTTAATCGTCGATTTTGCTGCTTAAGCGTCCATCGTTACATGCGTCGGCGCCGGCTACCAACATAGAAGATGTTTATATACGTGCATGTTGCGCCTTCGATTTGTACACTGAGGAAAAAAAATGTTTATTTAATTACCGATTTCATTGTATTAACAAAAAAATCACTTATATATCTATCAGGACGCAGTATCGTGCTACATGTTTAATATATATATATTATTCGCATATGTGAAAATTACTGTAAAAGACTCGCATCGATTTTACATTATCTCTCATCTTGTTCTTCTGGTTCATTTGTAGATTTTCCTCTGTTAAGTTATTTATTTATTTAAACCTCTATTGAGCCTAATGTACATTAGTATACAATATATTTCATATATAGGATGTTTTTTTAGCTGCATTGGAAGTTTCGATGGTTGTTGTCTATGGTTTGACAGTTGAGAATGTCAAATTGTGTTGACATTTCTGTTCAGTGAGGTTTGACAATTCATCATATCGAATTCAGAATCGTTTAACGCCAGAACAACGCTTCCTAATTGTGGAAAGTTACTTTGAAAACAAAAATCTGTTCGCCAAATTTCTGAAGCTCATTTCTGGTTAAATGGCTTCGTTAATAAAATTAATCAGCTAAACATCGACGATATTTGGTTCCAACAAGACGGCGCAACTTGTCATACGGCGCCCTTAACCATCAATTTATTGCAAAATCAATTTGGTGACAACTTTATTTCCAGAAGTGGTCCTGTTAACTGCCCTCCCCCCCGTTCGTGCGACTTAACGCCTCTCGATTGCTTTTTATGGGGCAATGTTAAGTCATTGGTTTATGCCGATAAACCAGCAACTCTTGAAGCATTGGAAGCCAATATTCACGCCACCATTGACGCCATATGCCCAGATTTATTGGAAAAAGTATTGAAAAATTAGACTGATTGAATGGACTATGTAACTCGTAGCCGCGGCGGACATATGCCGGAAATCATATTTAAAAAATAAATGCCATGAAATTATCAACCAGATTATAATAATAATAAATTGATTCCAATAATATTTCTGTCTTGCATTATTATTTAAAGTTCTCAAGCTCTTAAAAAACCCCCGTAGAACATGCCGTAGTGCATAAATGTAAAATGTTAGTTTTTAATCATCGATAATACTAACACATTCCAAATGAAACATGAAACCGAAAGACACAAAATAAAAAGGCGTTAGTCACACGTGGAAATCGAATCCAGGACCTCTGTCTTATCGAGACAACGTTCTACCACTGAACTAATGAGACCAGTTTATTTTACGTCATTTTTATCGATATCATACTTCAAATTCAAGACTTACCAATATTATTTTATTTTTTGTTTATTTTTCTCTGAGGGCCTATGACATCTTTGGGGATGCGTGGAGTGTCTTTTTAAGGATAGGAAGGAGAGAAAGTTCTGTGAAGGAAAACTATATGAGGGGTGGGCAGGAATTTGATGGTCAGTATGTTCAGGAGTGACGGACGTATTAATCCATCCCTCCCACCGCAGTACAAAGAGATTTCGTCTCCCTCAACCGGCCGCGAAGATCCAAGCACCCCTGCTATGTCACCAAACATAGCTAACCACTGGAACAGGTATTGGTTATGAATGGTCCGTGTGGCGGCGGTACCCGTACCCGCCTTTCAAATTAATAACATCAAAAGGGAACTCTATCGGATGATTGTTTTCAAGATTTTTGCGATTAGTTAGACAAAAAAAATAGTATTATTTATTTGCTTATTATATTGTATACGCTTTTTAACGCATTTTACATATTTTATGTCTTAAGTAAAATTACAATAATGACACAGGTGTAAATACTATTATATTAGGTATATCATTAGTATAAATCGTATTCAACAACAAAAAATAAAACCCCACAAAATACAACAACAAATTATGGAACTCGACATATTTTTTTTGTATGTAAATAGAGTGGTAATGGCTTGGAAGGCCAACAAGGCAGAACTAGATAATCATCATTTACCTACTGCATAATTTAAAAAATATATATATATGTGAAAAAATGATAAATATAATGATCCCGCTCTTGGATTTCCGTGTGCTATACTGATTTGACTCCAACTGTACTTGAAAATTTATAAATATTAATTTATTTATGAGAACAACAACAAATACAACTTTTAATTCACAACTTAGCCCTCCACTGTAGATATGGCTCCACGGGCGCAGCGTCGCGCGTCCACAACCACTGCTAAACCGGGCGGGCAGGCGTCGCGGCGCTACCGTCCTGTTCCGTTCTGTTCGAGTTCGGTAATACGCTTCGAGCGCAGCGATTATTAACGCATTATTGATCAAACAACGGCCCCTTAAACTATATAAAGTCGTTACCCGACGCGCTCACTCGTTACGGAAAACTTCGGGAATTATATATGCTGACTAAGTTTACTTTACTGGACGATATTTTGCGGGGATTATTGGCCAACCACAAGTATTAAGATGTTAGAACGAATATTTAAAATATTTTTTATCGGTGGCATAGTTTTTTGAACGATTTTTAATGGATATAATTTTTTTTTAAATTTTTAGATTAATTAAAAGACATACAGCAATCTTGCATTTTCATTAGTAATCAACTCAACTCATTTTGGAACTGTTAATTTTTGCTACATAATAATAAGGTTAACAAAGTTTTTAAAGAAAATATGTTAATTAAAATGTAAAAAAATAAACAAAAAACATATATAAAAAATAAAATAAAATAACATAAATTAATGTACATGCTCGCAACATACAGACACAATAGAAATGCATTACAATGTTTTACAAGAGAATACCTACATCAGAATCTGCAAAGCTTAAGGACGCCTATCAGAACACAGTTGGTATCTATGATAAATGGTTTTCCAAATAGAAATTTTCCCGAAGCGCACAAATATTTAAATTAAATTAAAATAAAATTTTTATTAATTTTGTAATAAAAAAACGTTAACTTTGTGAACTTATCAATATTAACAGTGATTAAATATAAAAATCATATTACAGAAACGATGCAATTTTCGAAATATTATCTAAACATTATTAAAATTTGTCTTAAATCATTTTTTTCAACATTTAATTTAATTTCAGCTTCTAATATCGGTACACGGTATATCAACACATACTTCGACAAACTTTAACCATTTATTTCTGAACTTGTTTGGAGTAAAACACGTTCATGATATTTCGATCTACGGAGAATTTTTATTGCCTTTTAAAAATTGTAACATAAAAAATGCTTTCATATTTCTTCACTGGTTACTACTGAGTGACAGCCCAATCCTAGCCCCGATCCTAACTATCCGATACTTACTATTTTTTAATGTTTTTAGATGAAAAAAATATTCCCCAAAGACCAAAATGTCATTTACATTATTTACTCCAAAAGAGCTCTGGAATCACTCGTTAAAGTTTGTCGGGTACGTGCTGATACATCCTGTATAGGGAGGTACCTGGTAAGCTGAAATGAAATACATCTGTCGAATCGATTACATCAATACTTATTTAATTGAAAATGTTCTTATAAAAACATTTTTGATGAGACATAGATACGCATATAAGAAAGTCTAATGATTATTTTTTTTTCCAAAAAAACAGAAATCTAATTCTTTTTAAACTCTACTCGACAAAAGTTCTTTCAGGTTCATCCATTTATTATGTATTGTGTTCTAAAATAACGTTGTTGTTATTCAGCTTTTTACATGCATTGATTTTAGCACCACGTAGCACTAACCCCCACTATTTTATACTTTTAAAACCCAATTAATTAGCCCAAGCTCACAGCAGCAAAGGCTATATAAATAATCTAATGAACTTCGTCGCTAAGAACTAGAACATTAATAAAAAGCCCGCCGTAAGCGCAGCATCTATAAATGGCACATCAGTGTAATACCGTATTCAAATCTTGGCGGCAGCGGAAGTCCTGTAAAGCCTGCTTCAAATATTTAATGAATTATTTTGCTACAGGCTAATTTATTCACAATGTGAACGACACTTTCTTTAAGATTTTTTTTTGTATATATGCAGGTACTTTAATGTAGCGTAAAAATGCAGAAAAATTGATTAGCAACAATCAGTAGTAAAATTAACGAAATAAACTGGTAAAATAATCTGAAAAGGATTATATTATGAAAACATTGCTAGCGGTTAACAAGATGGTTCACGGGCGAAGACTGAGCTCTTGAATTACTAGAATTCTATTCATTTTGAATGTACTTTTATAATCTGGGAAGCGCACATTGATAGGTAGGGTATGGATAAACGCTTATTTTTCATAATACTTCTGGCGTCCAGCTTTGGACATAGGCCTCCTGCAAATGTCTCCAGTTTTGCCGATTCTTCGCGGCTATAATCCATCCCAATCCGGCAGATCTCTAGGTCAGATGTCACTCGATGTAATCCATGAACGACCTCTTCTTCTTTTTTCCAACCAAAGATGCCATTCAATGATATTGAAATTCTAACACTTATCTGTTAACGTTTCCAAAATAGTCCCACTCGAGTGTATGTATTGTGACGATAATATCGGTTATCTTTGTCTTGCTCCGAGTCCGCTAATTAATTAGTGTTTCAACAAATACTAATTGGACGAACACCTATGTACAACACATATCGAAATAAGAACCAGTTATTACTGATTCGCGATTATTGTTATCCATGAAAGAAATATTAAAAAAAAATTCTGGCTAATCAGAGAGAAATGTCGTTCTACTTCCATAATTAATAGCAGCTATCACTATACGAGTATTAGTGTGGAAACTGGTAACATTTGAGTGCTAACCCGAAGCTGTGAATACCAATTACGGCTTTATAATTGTTAACATCCACGGCAGTGTTATTTAGAATGTTACGGAAATCCTGATCGGGTGTTAGTTTTGCCTGTTTTATTTAAAAGCTGTACTAATTGTAGGTTATGTTGCGTTGGGTAGAATTGAACTCTCGATATATGAGTGCGAACGCACGGCTTCGAACCACTCAGTCACAAACCGCTCAAAGTTATCAACGTCCATTCGATATGTCCGCTTCCCGGAAGCAAGAGCTCCGGGACACCACTGTGCAGTGGTATGTGATAATATACAATGCCGATTAGGCTTAGGGCGGGTGCATTATTCCAGCTGTTTGGAGCCTGGCTGCGGACAAGGGTCGTGAATGGATTTCATTACAGCCTCCATACAGGGGATAGGGGTGCGTTGGGAATAATTACCATATATACTACAATTACTACTGATGACACAGCGGAATGTTATTGGTTCTGTTATTACAGTTGACGTGTGAATTTGAAAATATATTAAGTGAATATTTTATAATCTTCGCAGCAAATATACGATTTACTTAAGTGCACTCATGTGCTCCTACTTACTTCAATAATTGCGGTGGGCGCAGGTGAAGAAAATGGTACCGATTGGATCCAAAATCAAGTGGACGCTGCCTCGTCGCACCCAATGATCTATCGATTTTTGCCTTTATTACTCGTATTTATTTAGTTTTTTTCTTCAGTTTTGACAAATCGAACAAGCGACGAATGGCGCGGTGTGGTCCGGGTCTCCAGCGACGCGATCGGTTGATTTGATTTTTTTTTGTTTTCGCGCGTAGGTAACGCGACTGTGTTTTGCTATTGTCAACATGGCTGCGATAGAAAATTTTATCTGTACTATACAAGAACGGCCTGTACTGTGGGACCAACGAGACGAACGCCATCATAATGGTCTATTATCGCATCGCTTTTCTATAAATTGTTGTCGCAATCGCAATCGCGCTAACACAACTTCGCTTACGTAAGAACGAGACTAAACCCTCGTATATCGAAAGAAAGGGTCATAGATTAAATTTATTAGAGCAACTAGAAATCAACAAACGAACTAATGATCCTAATGTAACGTTAATAAATAAAATAAGAATAATCATCTATTCACTGCTTCTTAGTATTTTCACAAAATCAAAACAACATAATTCTTTAAAATAGTTCAGGGACTTACCATACATTTAAATTAATTGGCATATCAATCACGTCATTACAAAACCAAATAAAAACCTACCACCATTTAAGAAAACAGATTTCAACTGTAAGTATCTCACAGAATTGAGCATTTTAATTATCACATTTATTTCTGAGTAAATCGGTGTTGACCGAAAATATTAATAAATTATTTCAAATACAAAAAAAACGTAGACGTAAACGTAAACATGTGACGTACTTTAACCACAGTTTAAAAATGGATCTGAACGCCGAAATAGCTGTCACAATAATAATAGCTAAAATACACGCAGATCTAAATTAATACATTACATGTGGTAATTCGTTGAACTTCAAAAAATGGAGTTCAACGATTTAAACACATTGCAATGTTCATAAATCGCTTTTGATAATTTTCTCGCAGAATTGTATTCAGACAATAATGCATGTAACAATTTCAAATTTTCACCCGATTTGGATTCTTATAGCCAGAGGAAATGAGAAACCTAGCCTACCTAGCCCTGAAATTTAAGGACCTGTTCCCACTACGATTAAACATTGTTGTTGGGCGCCTCTGTTACGATAAAATGTCGGTACGATTAAGAATCGTGTCGGGCGCCTCTGTTCACACTATGATAAAAAGTCGGGACGATTAAGAATCGTGTCGGGCGCCTCTGTTCATACTATGATAAAAAATCGGAACGATTAATCGATAATCTCAAGTTTAGGTACACTATTCATTTGAAATGTTAGGGCTAGCACAGGTTTTTAATTTTTATAAAGCGGCAAACAAAAGGACTGTTAGATGAAGACACTGAAGTAATATAAATAATTCCACGTTATTGTTATGTAGAGATTCAAATAATAAAATAAAAAAAACTATGTTACGTTGATCAAACAGTTGGCACCGTACTTGTGTATTTATTAACTATTGAATGAATTTTTAATATTTTTTTAAATTATTTGTTTATTTATTTCAGTCGGTTTTACCTCATTCTGTTACCAATATTCAGTTCAATATAGTGGCTTTATTGTATTTCAGAAGAGTTTTCATATATTCACTGGTAAATTTATGCAAACGTCCTAAGAGAAGCAAGAAGAAGCAAGAAGCCGAGAGAACTAGCAATAAAAGGAAATAATAGACTAGAACAGGTAAGGAGAGCCAATAATAAACAAGAAGATAATAGAACAGACTACAAGAGACAAGAAAGGCCACGACGAAGAAAGACAAGACGAGATGAAACAAGCAGATACAATAAGAGATCATGAAACCAAGAAGAGCCAAGAAGAAGCTAGAAGAAGCAATAAGAGAGAAAAATAAGGATGAAGGTGAAAAAAGAAGTAAGAAGAGACTAGAAGAAGCAAGAGGATATAAGAAGAGACTAAAATAGTCAAGAAAGATAGGAGTCAAGAAGAGACTAAAACAGTCAAGAAGAGACTAAAATAGCCAAGAATGAAAGGAGTCAAGAAGGTTGAGTGGTTACGGTCTTTGGCTACGAATCCGGAGGTCGCGGGTTCAAATCCCGGGGTGCGCAAGTAAATTTTATTTGATTAAATTGTGTTATTTCACAATTTATTAACTAAAAATAATATATTGCGTATTTGCGGAATGTTCCGGAGTGTCAGTATCGCCCTGATGAAAGACTATAATTCAGAATCGAAACGTTTGGTGACCAGATCTGAATAGCCAGTTACTTCCCCACCTTCCTCTTCCCCTCTTCAATATCTCCGGTTTCACAACATACCCCAATTGGGGATGCCAAAGCCTCACTAACTCCAGACGGTTGGGAGCAGTTGGAACTTTTATGTGGTATTACGTAAAAAAAGAATTAAAAAAAGAAGAGGTAGTAAAATGGTAAGAAAATTACAGAAGCGAGAAGCTGTAAGCAAGAAGTAGGTAGAAGCAAAATGAAGCGGGAAGCGAGGAACGAAAACCAACGCTCAATTCCTTTATTCCTTACCTTCATAAATTCCAATATTAGGTTGCCATGTATACTGGTAGATTAAACTCTAGCCTCCTTCCCATCCACAGAACACGTTTTCCAAGTCCTAACAAATCAGTGCTCCTTGGTATACCGGTCGCACCGGGACAGGAGTGTTTCTGGCCGGGTGGTACATTCGTATCGCATCGTATCGTATTCTACGGTATTAACAAATCGATTTGGTTTTCCAGGAATTTATTGCCATGTGCGGATATAATATCAAGATATGAATCACATTAAAATCAATGGCATTTAAATATCATGATGTGTCTGCTATTTATTGTTAATTTAACATATATTTATTTATAATACTAGAATTTTAGTGCATTTTTAAAACGCTTTAAAACAGAAGAACTTGGGTCTTCTACTCAATAAAATACAATAATCCTATTCAAGGTCCCTTGTTTCAAGTTGTGAAAACAATTTTAGATTGTCATTGTATGAATTTTCGTGGGTATATCTGCAAAATGCGCGATTGTATATGGTTTATTTTGTTGTTTTGAAATGAAAAGGACTAAATTTCAATGTAACCAGGCTAATATATAATAATAATTATTTTTATAAACAATAATTATTAATTTAAAACACTCATCCAAATTGAAAAAACCTTCCGAGCAAAGATAAATGTCGCCGGCAGGACTCGAACCCGCACCCTTCTAATGTCCGGTTAGATGCTCTACCATTGAGCTACGTCGGCTTATCGCAAACCCGCCAAGTTAATCAATATATACTAGTGTTCCATTTTAATAATTACTGTTTTTATTATATTTTCACCTGTATTAGTATGAGAGAGGCTTGTAACGGCTAAATCCCTCAAATAGATGGCGTCGAGACAAATTATGTCTACATTTTATTGGTGAAAATTGCTTTGACTTGTCAAATATTTATTAATTGATAAACTAAAGTTCTTAAAAACTTAAGACAAGATTTTTTGTGCATAGCGCAAAGGGTAACAATTATTATTTTTATAAACAATAATTATTAATCTAAAACACTCATCCAAATTGAAAAAACCTTCCGAGCAAAGATAAATGTCGCCGGCAGGACTCGAACCCGCACCCTTCTAATGTCCGGTCAGATGCTCTACCGTTGAGCTACGTCGCAATTTTCACCAATAAATGTAGACATAATTTGTCTCGACGCCATCTATTTGAGGGATTTAGCCGTTACAAGCCTCTCTCATACTAATAAAGTTGGTTGTTTACAGGTGAAAATATAATAAAAACAGTAATTATTAAATGGAACACTAGTATATATTGATTAACTTGGCGGGTTTGCGATAAGCCGACGTAGCTCAACGGTAGAGCATCTGACCGGACATTAGAAGGTGCGGGTTCGAGTCCTGCCGGCGACATTTATCTTTGCTCGGAAGGTTTTTTCAATTTGGATGAGTGTTTTAGATTAATAATTATTGTTTATAAAAATAATAATTGTTACCCTTTGCGCTATGCACAAAAATCTTGTCTTAAGTTTTTAAGAACTTTAGTTTATCAATTAATTAATATATAATAATTTGCAATTAAGTAATTCTATATCAACACCCAATTTACTTTTGAAACAATTATATCACTGAGCGCAAAACTGTTAAATATTTTGCCAAATAGCAATCAAATTATTTCCATAAAATACAACAACTGTGTTTTACATTATATGCAGCGAAATTAATTTTCACACCAAATCATTTGTTTTAATTATAAATTTCATTACCCATTCAAAATATTTTAATGATGCATAGATTTATATTGACCTACTTTTTATTTATTTTTTACTTTAAATAAGATATTCAACGATGTTGCTCTCCTATGAGCTATCAATTTAACTCACGGGACAGTTAATTATTGCTACAAATGTGTAAATGAAAATATGAAAAAAAAGTAAAAACTCGAAAATAACATAAATAAATGTACCGGCTCGAAACATACAGATACAATAGAAATACCTAACAACGTTTTACAAGAGAGAAAAAAATACGCCTACATCAGAATTTACAAAGCTTAATGATGGCTATTAAAACAGAGTTAGTACCTATAATAAATTGTTTTCCAAAACGAAAAAAAAAATACAAAACATCATTTCGAGATTTGTCCGAAGGGAAATTTGTTATAGCTTATGTAGGCAATGTATTTCAATGATTTCAGTCCATATTTTGTCGAATGTGTTATTGATATGTGTAGTTTGTGGTCTTATCGTTTATTATGTTGGTGAACGTTGATTACAGTTTTATATTTTTTTAAGTTATTATTATGTAAGGTTTATATTTGCGTGAATATGACATTGAATCATATTTAAATTAGTGTTTGTTATCTCGGGTCAGGAATAATCTCAAACTGAATACTAGTGCGTGCCGACAAATATCTTTAACGGGTGTATCCATCGGCAAGCCAAAAATGTTACGCAGGGCCCAGTTTTGAATTATCTTTTTTACTTATTAAATTATTATTTTCGCTTTTTTCGTTTTGTTTTTTAATGAACTTCTGTTATTCTAACGCCCAAAGGATGTAATGTAAAATCCAATGTATATTGTTTTTTATTTATTGTTATCACGTTTATTTTGCACACCTTCATTGATTGTAATGTGAATTTGTTTTTTCTTTAAGGCTCTGCAAAACAGAATTTCTATGTATATATTACAAATATCCCTTAAAAACTGGAGGTTTAATGTACTTAAAAAATATATATTTTTATTTTTGAAGATAATTTCTAATCAGTCAACGGTCTGAAAATGTAATTATAGGAAATTCCCTCGATAGAAAAAAATCGTAAGCTATACTCAGAAAATTTAAAAAAAAACGTGTTTGTTCTGTTATTTAATATGTTACAGATTTGATAAAAAGTATAATGTTTTTTTAAATGCCACTTAAGACATTCGTCTTGAGATTTTTGATCTATCTTAAATATGTCGTGTTTTATTAATATTTTTAGAATTGTCACTTACGCCTATTTTTTCTAAATGTTCTTCACATTGGCGCGCTCTTTCGATCTTTCGAATGATCACCTACCTTTCAACAGCGGTCAGTCGGGATTAAGAGCCGATGCTAGATAGACCTCTTGCCTAAATCTAAATTCTCGGAGATTAATGCGGGGCCTTAATAAAAATTATCTATTTTTCGTCTCTTCCAACATTTGGGCAAACAGTTGTAGTGGGCATAATCCTTTCATAAAATTTGACAGTTTTTCTTCGATGCTTGACGATTACATAGATTCGACGCTGATGGTTTTATTTGTCTTCAGCCGATCTCATCTGACAGCCACCTCTATTTTGCTTCAACAATTAAGAACGTCATTACTTGGTCTATCTTCTAACATTAGTATTTGTATCTCGCGACGAGACCCCAAATATGTTTTTTTCCGTTATTGACATTTTTGCTCCATGATTCTTATTGGGAGTTTGAAAGGGTTACAGGCATGGGTATCTTTGTGTGTCGATCAGGGTTTGTTAAACACTGTTCATAGGCCACAACGGGGTCCGTCAAATAAATTTAGGAGACAGACAGTGACGTGCGTTGATCAATGACCAAACGTAGGCTGTGTGTAGTTTTTCAATTTAGTTGCAAATCACTCTCAGAAAAATTGAATGTGAAAAATAGCCTACATATATCAGAAAAAAACAACAAATATGTAGTCCTACGAAAGTAATACAAAAGTTTTAACAATTTTAGCCACAAAAACTTCGATTATTTTGGGCTATCTTTTAGCGTCTGTGGTGATATTCGTCATTAATTCAGGTCCAGCACTCAAAAATGGCCCTAAACATCACGTCGTAGTTTGTTAACTCAAGAAATACTATAGATGATTTTTATGTAAATTCTAAAGGGGTAGTTAGGAAAATGTATGAGGATTCAAAAGACAATATCCTCAAACTGAAATCTCTATGAAACGCATACCAAAATGTTTGAAAACCAGTGAAGCAAAATTTGAACGTTTTTCCTAAAATTCCAGTATACGTTTTATATGGATTTTAAAAGATTACCGTTTGGGGTTTTTTATTTTTTGAAACCTTATACATATTTCTAAATATCCGTATAGAATATATAGATAAATCATTTATAGTATTTTTTGCGTTAGCAGACTACAAATATATTCAAATATAAGTGTATTTAAGAACGCACCCCATAACACAAGGACATTCCTAGTATGATATCCGAAAAATAAACCAAAAATGTACGCTAATCTCATCAAAATTAAAAAAAAGGATTTACCAATCCTTTCGCGGTGCTTTCCGTTTAACAAACCGTCGAGTCGTTATGTTCCTTAAAGGGAATCGAACAACGGTTCCAGTAATTGTTAATTTCGGATGACATTTTCATCCATAAAATTATATCAATTGAACGTGTTGTGATAATTCATAAAAGCCATTTCAGTAAAAACATGTAACGGCTACGTAAAAAAGTAGTTGATGTTTAATCTTTTTTTATACGGGAGTTATGTGACAACTGTCAATAAATCAATTGATTTTAGGTTTTTGCTTAAAAATAAAAAATAATACTGTTTTGTTCGTAAATTGTATGTATTTATATGGTCAATAAATGTAGTGTTATAATCATATAAAACCATAATTAATGTATTTTTACGATATTCACAACACCGATTTCAAAAATATCACAAACACGATAAATACAGATATGGTTAAAGTTTAGTTGAAGTTTAAAGATTTTTAATTAATTGTTTTCATATGAAACGCAAAAAAGTGAAGTGACAATATCCTTATATCGTTTGTAAAGTAAATGTATTTTTTAGCATGGCTAAAAAGTGATATTATTACAATTTACAAGATTTTTTTTATCGATGTTTGCGTTAAAAATTAGTTTTTTTTTTTTAGATTTTAATTACACATGTCTCTTTGTAATATTAAAATCTGAGACTCACCTGATTTCAAAAACAGTATTTCGTTTTCGGATACATTGAGAAACAGAGAATTTATTTTACGTCGAAGTTCAAGCAGGGAATATGTCACCCACAATGTTCAATTTGACAGATTTCAAAGATCCAAAGAGGCTCACCCTTCCCCCACTCTCCGACATGGCGATCAAGTCAAAGCTACTGACAAATTGCATTATGTGTACTGTTTGTGGCCATTTTAAACATGCATTATTATTGCGACCCTTCAGTGTAAACGTTTGCTTAGCCCTGCTCTCGTTAACGAACCTACCTTTGGCAACTATAGGTAGCTGTTTTTGTTCTAGGACACAGGTTTCCACCGGGTGGCCAGGTCTCACCCGTGGCTCCACGTGCCGACCCCTGGAAAACGAACATGTTTTGTGTTCCTAAAATAATTCTAAAAAACAGTAGGTCACTTGAAACCTTATACGTTTTTTCGAACTAAAATATTCTGGAAAATAATAGGTTACTTGAAATGTAAAATTCTGTATTATCCTAAAATATTTCCTGTGATTGAAACCTTTTTACGTTTTTCCATGATACACAGATTATTAAAAAAAGGTAGTTGCCTTTCTGGAAGACTAACCAGCTTGTTGGTAAGAACTGCTTAAATTAATTTAATTTATTTACGGAACAGGTAATGTTTGGTAGGTACCTACGTATTAATTACTGTATAGATCTATAAGCTACGTGAAACTTAACCTTCGTCATCACATAGCGACTTGAAGCATCCAACAAATGCATTAATTTTATTGTGTTTTTTTTTGGTGTTGTATAAACCTTTAAATAATAATCAATTATTGAAGGAGATAATATTGAAAAATCTCAAACGAAAGATGAAACAGAAAAACGTATAGAAAATCAAAAAGTATCAGTCAAATCTGGGAATCAAACTCAGGATCTGTATTAGCGGGACAACCGCTCTAAGCTCTAACCACTGAGCTGATGAGACCTGTTTATTCTACGTTTATTTTATCCATATCATACTTAAAATTTAAGACTTACCAATATATCATCAATTAATTCCCATAATATTAATGCTATCTTTTTGTTCGATTGCAAAGTTCGACTCGAATTTACTTGCAATCTAGATAGTGTCTTGGATATACCTATCTGATTTTTATTTATATGGGACATCCATTGACTTTTCTACAAGTCCAGAAAAAATATTAAATTTATTGGAATAACTTATTGAGACACTCTTTAGACTGTATATAAATTGAGGTAGAACTTTGCAATAGTAAAAAAGATAGCAACCAAAAATATACTAATTAATTGAGGGTAATATTGGTAAGCCTTAAATTTGCAGTATGATATCGATAAAAATGACAAAACATAAGTACAACTCCACAGAGGAGGAAATAATTTCATCTTTGGGAATGCTATGTGGAGGGTCTTTTAGAGGATAGGAAGGAGTGAACAGAGGCCGACAGATCATTCCACAGCCGAGATCATGCCAAACACAAGAATGAATCGTAGAAGCGACCCGTTATCGTGTGACAAATGTCAACCGTGTGCAAATGTTGGGTGCGCGTTTGGCGTGTTTCCCGACTGTGTACTAGATAATTATAAATGTATGTACTAGATAATACATGATATTTATTATGCATTATTTGCTACATATTATATATTATCTAGTACATGTTATTATGTGTTATCTAGTACATATTATTATGTGTTATCTATTAAATATGATGCATTATCTAGAATATGTTCGATGTGTTATCTAGTACATATTATTATGTATTATCTAGTAAATATGATGCATTATCTAGAATATGTTCGATGTGTTATCTAGTACATATTATTATGTATTATCTAGTAAATATGATGCATTATCTAGAATATTTCGGTGTATTATCTAGAACATTATTGAAAGGCAGGATTTGCATTCATTTTATTGCCGGCGACCCGGGCTTTTATTGGCATATAATTTTAATAAGAAATATTCAAGAGATTTTTGCTGGATTTTCAGTTTTTTTATGAAATGAATATTTCCCCCTTTAAGAAATACGAACAGTCAGATAATGCATATAAATTAATATGGTATATTAAAATAATAACAAGAAAAACTACTTTAAATCGTTATTTTATATGAACGTAATACGTAAAATTAACAAGTTCCTCCTACCTAGCACTTACTGCTACAAGTTAGTTTACCGTTGGATACAAGTTGATCCGATCGAACAGCTGGCAAATGGATTGCGATTGGGAATAGTTTCTATTTATCCCTGTTTACAGTGTTTACGAGTCTCGTTCTGCATTTTACCTTATTGACCGGTCTCATTCAGTGTTTTACCCCGTTCACTGGTATCCTATTGCCCCGTTTCGCCATCCAACTCCGCTGAGCTTTGTTCATACGAATAGTTGAAGTAAAGTACACAGATAATAACAAAAGGTGGATATTCCTAACCGTTAATTAGGGTGGACGGTTGATATCGCGCTGGAGTGGGCACCCTCAATGACTCAATAGGATGATGGAAAGTCCAATTACGACCTGATGATTCTGCAGCAAATCCCTGTAATGCTAAGCTCGCAAATACCATTGCATAATGTACGCAATTTAAAAAAAAAATTACATGCAAAGAAACAATAAAGATTAATGCGATCGAAAGATTGTCACAGGACGAGGTCGAGATATTAGAAGAATAATGTTTTTACTTATTTTGATTTTTATTAACCTTTAAAACCTATCTCACTACTTTTTTAGATTGTCAGCGTATACGTATTGTCAATATTTTATATAATTATAACATAGTATATTTTAATAATATTATTACAATTTTATTGTATTTTTTATGATTGATTATTTTTACGATTATAACACGACCCCTATCGTGCAAAGTATGTATTATTAATAACCGAGATCACTGGATTAGATTAATATTTTCGGGTTTCCTGTTGTCTTGCTTCAGACGTCATCAATTCTAAACATAAGCGCGTTTTCTCACGACCAAATTACTCCTTTATCTTTATTTACTTTGCGATACCCGGGTACGGGTTATCGCAAGAAGACGCTGTAAGGGTTCGTTTAAACCTTGATTTTTTAAAAATAATTTATTATGATATCATCTCAAGTTGATTTTTGAGGTTTAATTTTCCAGCGAAACGGTCGAAATAGAGAAGAAAAGAGGACAAGAGGTATGCATAAACCATTTTTGCGATTTGGTTAGAATCAGTGAACTCATTGTTTCGGAACTTTATCAAAAAATAATATCAAAGTTCAAGTCCCGGATTCAAAGGAGGTGGAGGGTAATAAAAAAAAAACAAAGGAATAAATAAAGGAATTGAAACATGCTTAATGAATGAAAATATATTAAAATTAAAATTAACTTATTGAAATAGAAGAAGACATAAATAAATAGATAGGGTCGCGGCTGAGACTCGAACTCAGAACTTCTATTCTATCCGATAGGATTAGGTAGACACGGCTAATAATGCAACTCAGTCTGACAGTGAAAAGTCATGAAGTCATACATACTCGTACATAGTTATAGGTACAACGTGTTCGTATTGATTTTAATTACATTTTTCTACAAGCTTAACTGAAGAGCAAACGGCATCTCTGATAAACAGAGTTCAAAACTGTAACTTTACGAAGAATTTATTTACGAGACTAAGATCTCTCTCTCTCTCTCTCTCTCTCTCTCTCTCTCTCTCTCTCTATTTCTCTCTCTTTGGCCCCTTCTGAAGTAGAATTTAATTTTAAAAACATGAAAAGTGTTAAAAAACAATGCAAATTAGACAACAAGTCTATTTAATTGCTTCACATTTAATTCGTTAATAAACAAAGTATATAAATGATTTGTGTTTTACAGAGGAAACAAATATAAAATATGAAACGAAAAATATGTTTTTAAATTACATAAGTATTTACATAATTAGGGTTTTACAAATATAGTGTAAAAACATATAAAAAAAGAAATAAAAAATAGGATACATTTTAACATAATGTGCATTTAATATTTAAAAAAATATGTAATCTGCCAATATGCAATAGATTAGGCTAAGTGTTAATATTTCGTAATTTGTCTCTGTTCTTATGTCCGTTGGTAGATCATTGAATAATTTGATGCCTTTATTTACAAAATGGTGTTGGGGGTACCGTTAGACCTCCTATGATGTTGTTTCTAACACTAGTATTTGTAGCCGAGTATACTTTGTTACTGATATCTTTGTGTCTGGGGTAATGGTATATTGTTATATATTTTTGATAGCGGTGGGACGCAAAAGAGTTTTAAAATACTGTTTGTTGGGAAGTCACATGGTTTTTTAAGAATATTTTTTCTTAATATCCAGTATTGTAACACTGAATGGGCTAATGCAACGTAAACACCTTTAACTAAATATTCCATAACAATAAATATTTAAACTAAATTAATAAGAAGCCGATTTTTATTTGATAATTAAAAGTTGTTGGTTTTCTGATGTAGCAAAAACTCAATACGCTATTTTGTATGGTATTTCCAGGTTAATGATATTATTTCAATCATTATCTTCATACAACATGAGCAATGACTCAGAGATATTCTTGTGAGCGTAAAAAAAAAATTCTTATTTTTCAAATGTCAAAGAAGAAAAAGGTTTTAAGAAGTGTCGAAATTCGGATGAAGCTGGTTAGTAAGTGCCTATCTACTAGTTGGTATAAATAAATTTATAACGGAGTAGATCAGGTGTTGATAGAGAAAAGACAAAATATTTTTGGAACATATTTAAATGATATGTTATCAAGTATACGTGCTAGAAGAAGTTCGTTGATTAGTAAATTAACTAAGTAAATTTCACAAGCTGCTTAAAATGAAATAGTCTACTCGTAATTCCTTTGTAAGCCGTGAAATGTTTCCAAACCTGAAACGTATTAACCGGACTATAGCGAACAATATCACCAAATCGCCATTGAAAAGGACCCGATATTAATTGCTTTCCTTTGTCCTTCCGTCAGCGGTCGGGTCCTCGAGCCGGGTTATTAATTTGATGTCCCGATCCTGAAGGCTGCAACACCATCATAATATTGAACCTTCTATTGTTGAGGCATTGAAATACTTCCACAGAAATCCCATTTCGCTAACTATTGGCGGGGTCAACCGTTAATCTCGACACAGGTAAATTCGCCTGAATAACAGAGTTGTAAATTGTTGATTCACTGCAATTAAATTTAAGTGCTGCCGAGTGGTGTGAAGATTGGGAATAATAAGGCGTAGATATCAATCACGCTTTTAATTTGACTGAGATTTTTGGTGTTTGGCTTGCGCGTCAACAAGGTGCACCACTATATAAAAACAGTAATTACGTGGCAAAAGCAGATTTTTGATGCAGAAATCATCTAAAACCTCCAATGTTTCTTACTTACTCGCAAAAGTATTTTTATGAACTTCAAAAACAATAAAACATGATACAGTAATATCGATGATATTATTATTATTATTTCTGAAACATTTAAGTAAATGCATCACAAATGCACACTGTTTATTTATTTATTTAACTTAAAATAGAAGACGTATCGGTTACATGTTTTCTAAATGTGAAAAAAAATATTACATGTTTTCTTTAACAATACAAAAAACAAAACAAAAAATTACGGAAATGTTGACAAAATGAAAGATTTTAATTTTTTTAATTTTTTATTGCAGAGACATGATGGAATTTATCTAATTTAGGTAAAAATTTCAAAGTCATTTTTCTCCGAAATGCATTATTTGGAAGGCTTCTTACTGAAAAACTGCATTATTAAAAAAATGGTACCCTTTTAATGCTAGAAGACTATCAGTATTTTTTATTAAATATAAAGTCTAATCAATTAATAATGTCAGTCAAATTGTCAATTTGACTAAAATTACTATCGATCCTAACAAAACATGTTTTTGTTTATGAAGGTTTCAAACGTTCAGGTATGTTATTTTATGAAACTTCTTTATACAAAGATTTTTTTTTAATTAGTAGTTTGTAAATTTTTTTTAATGTGTTAACGTAAAGGCTGTAACTTCTCGAGATCAAAATTAGTTATGGAAAATTAACAAAACAAAAAATTCTCGTTCTAAACATTATTATACTGCGCTGACGAAGCTACGGTAGTAGCGAAACCCGGTTGGCTAAAGTATAAATAAAAGTGATGTTAAACAAAGTTATTGTTTTATTTTTTAAATTAAAATGAAAAAGTACAATTTCTTATAAAACCAAAAAATAATTAATTTTAGGCATAATTACTTGACACGTGTATGTATATATCATGTGTTACTACCAGATACTTTGCACATCTTGATTTTGTTATGCTTTTTGCGATGTTTTTTATATGGTAGGAACCAAATGCGCAAATTTTCTTCTTTTAAGTTGAAAAAAGTAAAGATGTCACAATCAACATTTTCATCCGGCGTTTCTTTATTATACTCTTCTCTTTTCTGGACCTCTAAATTATTTTCTTCGATCTCACTGCCTTCTGATTTTCCCTTATTACTGCTCACGCCCCCTTGTTCCGTTAAGAACCTCGCGATCTCCTTTTCTGTGTACCTCCGTATGTTTTTCACTCGTTGAGAATTCATTGTAAACGTCGCAAAAAACACAATTGGTTAAAACACAATTTCCTGATCTCGATTTGTAAACACTAATCATTAGTGAACCGGACTAACAAGGGTGCCATATATATATATATATATAAAAATTGTGGCACATACCTCCGTAGCGCGCTCAATCCGTGCAAAACCTCATCGGCGACTAAGTTGTCAGTTGTGAGAGCTTTTTTTACATACTCCACACAAGAGGCTCAGAGGAAAATTATTTCCGTCAGAGCCTATGTCGTCTTTGGGGATGCTGTGTGGATACTGCATAAATGCACGCAATGTTAATCGAAACGCCTAAGATTAGTCTTCTAGGGTTAATACAATATGGCTACCTTCGATTAAATACGAAGAATAATCAGGTTTTTTAAATCGCACATAATAATGTCGTAGAGATTTGTTAGTATTTGACTTACGATGATACTTATGATGGAAACGTTGCGATGGATTGTATTGATTATTCGAGTATAATTTCAGTAAAATACGCTATATAATTTTCGTGAACACAGTCTTAGAGAGGTTTCGTTGCTTCAGACTAAGATTTTTTCCACTTTTCAAGAATTTTGAAGCTTTTCAAAAAACCTACCAGATAACTTTTGTTTGTTTTAGGTAATTTTTTATTGCAATTAAATTGATTTATTACTTTGCTGTTATATTCAAAACATCATCAGTATAGATAAATATATATTTTGTCAGTTCAAAAACAACTTTCAATCGGGTTTCCTCAATAACTGAGTTAGAATATTTATATGATATAATATAAGTCAAAATGTAAAGGGTTTAAATTTGCAAAAGAAACGATAATGATATCGATGCCTCTGTAAGAATATAATATTACAATGCATACCCCCCAAAAATGTGTACATCAAAGGAAAGCGTTAAATACCATTGCCGTCGGAAAACAGACGTTAATTCACGTAACGTGAACGAGTGGGGATGATTGAAAAGCACAAAAGAATACAAACAATTATTCAATTCGCGGAAAAAAGGTATTTCACATTGACTGTGAAAAGACAGAAGTGAATTACCCAACAAAATTTTAGAGATGATAAATTTGTTCCCGTCTACTATTTATATTAGAGTTTTTTTCTGTCATGTTAATTCTAATCGTAAAGTCATATTCCTAATAATTTTTATTGTTTTTTTTTGTTTTTTGTTTGCTTGTTCCTTTTTTTCGTTTTCCGTTTACGGGGTACGTTTTTGTTGTTGTAAATGTAAAAATCATTAGGTATTCTTGAAAAAAATTTTTAATTTCGAAGTACTTTCCATTAGTCCTCACTGATAATTTAACAGCTTCTAGGGAAATTAGGCTTTTTGGCCTACCTAGAATAAACCTCATAAAATTCTACCTCCAAGAATTTTGGCATTGCTATAATTAATTATTGAAAGGTGATATCGATGTAATGTTAGTTACTGCATATTTCCAGGATGTGATTTAATCACAGAGATTATTATATTCAAATTAATAGATGACAAATATTCACGCTTACGTTTTCCATGTCGACGTGTTCACCTGGTCCTGTGATTTGCTCAAGTTTGTAGGGTTCATCTACTTAGTTATTTGTGGAATTCTTCAGTACATTTCGCCAAAAGACAAACCGCTGACGGAACTTCTTCGTACTGTCGGAAAACCATTTCGGCTATTTCCTGCAACCGCATTCCAGCCAGCGGAAGCGACGTTTCGTAGGATCCTTCACATCATTTGCACAGATGCAAGAAAGCACACTGTCTAGTGCTGTCCAGCACTGTCTAGCACTGTCTAGCACTGCCTAGCACTGTCTGGCAGATGGTTTCAGACTAGGTCAGTGGTCGGCAAACTTTTTCGCCAAAGAGCCAAATATGTACATTACAACGATTAAAAAAAAATTGAGAGCCAAATCTGTTTATTAATTTAGTAAACCTTTATTGTACACTGAATAAAACTTGATTTCGTACTTAATAATGATTTTATTTATTGATAAAAAATAGTATAAAAGTAAGGTATCTATAAATTTAAATCAAGACAATGACTGACAAACACTTAATGCGAACAATGTTCTTGCATCTCCTTGGAAAATTTGAGTAGGTCAGGTTTGTGTATTGTTGTTTTTAATTTTAGGTACGATTCCGGGTTCTCATAAAAAAGAAGACTTCTCAGTTTACTCTTGATAAAATTCATGCTTGAAAAAGATTGTTCGCATGAATATGTAGACACAAGAAGGAAAAGACGAGCAAACGAGGGTTTTTTCAGCTGATCATGAGTCATACTATTCCAGGGGTTGAACATGATCACGTCTTCCTTCTCCAGGTCTTTCAAAGCAGACCACTTGTGATGTGAACTAAGTTCACATTTGTTCCCTCTCCAGTATTTCCAAATCAACATAAAGACATTCAAATTTAGAGCTCCATAAATCCTTTTTTTTTTTTAAATCCAGTAATTGTATTTCAAAGTTACCAATGTCAATGCCAAAATGAGGAAATTTCAAATCTGTTATCGTAGCATTAAGAGGGTTTTTGACACATGCTAAGGTCGCTCTTCTGTTTTTAAATTCCTGAAACCTGCTGAGAAATGCTTCCATCATATTTAAAATGGTTGTTTGGAAATACTGTTTATCAACGGAGGAATTATTTTCTTGGCGATGCTTCAGCAGGCTCGGAAAGTGAAACAAATTGATGAAAAAAATACCTATTGCATGTGCAGCTGAATGGAGAATAAGACAACTTTATTCTTCAGGAAGGTACCTTTGAAAGGCGCCCGCGATTTACAGACATGATAAGCTCCGACCACTGTAGACAAGACTGTTGCGCCTGCTCGTGGATTTTTGTGCCAGAGCCGCACTCAAGGGGCCAAAGAGCCGCATGCGGCTCAGGAGAAGCCCTTTGCCGACCACTGGACTAGGTGAACGGAGCTAACCGCTGCCATGAACCAGCAGTGTTAATCACTTCATAAATTGCTTCGCTTGCGGTACCCGCACGGTGCAATATTTATCTTAGTCACTTACGAATCTAACGCTTCAAAGTAGCTAAGTAATATGCACACACGTTGAACGGTCAGAGTTTGGAACGCGTCGCGTTTACACCAGGCGTCGCCTCGTGAGTACAATTCCTCGGCTGACTAAGCCCGCTGTCACGACACAATCAACATTTTCCTCTTAGTGTGATAGAAGTAGGAGATTTTCAATTATTGTGATGTTATTTGTAACACGGGACTAAAAAAAATCTCCGTTAGTTTACGTTCTATGCACACTTACTATGATTGTTAAGGGGAAAGGCTGCGGTGCCTGTTTCATACAAGACTGAATTTTGGATTGGAGGCCAAGATACTCATCCAAACGGATTGACATGTTTTTTAATTAAAGGTTTAGTAAATTTCTAGTACGGATGAGAAGAATTTTATTTATTTTTGTTTTAATTTTTTAAGTATGTGACATGAAAAAAAATATTTTCATAATTTTAGAGGCAGCTTAGAAAATTATTTGCGGGTTTATCGTTCTTTTTAAAAAATATGTCACATTTGCTATGTAAGTATGATTACACAAATAAAAATATTTAAAAAAAAGGTTTTTTCTAGTCGATATTTTAAATTCTGTATGGCAAATTTGTGTTCCACTGTCAATTGGTCATTAAGTCCACCATAATGCTTATTTTAATATTTAAAAAATAAAATTAATTTTATATTTCATTATATTTTCAAAGCATATGGGTTAAAACTTTTTTTTAACTAACCGTTAGCCCTTAAATAATTGTTAAAGATTAAAAATCAATTCCTTTGATGGCCGATATTTCATAAGGTAAAACAAAAATAAATAAAATACTTCTCATCCGTACTAGATATTTACTAAACCTTTAATTTAAAAAAAAAAATAGATCATTCAGTTTGGATTGGTATTTTGGCCTCCAATCCAAAATTCAGTTTTGTATGAAACAGGCACCGCAGCCGTTCGCCTTAAACCTATTGACGACCTCAATATGGCAGAAAGTTAGGTTTCTTGGTTCTTAAATCGAAGTTGATGGGTTCGAAATGCGGCCGAGTGAAAAGAAATAAAAAATGATTTAAATTAAATTATTCAGGCAAAAAATACGTATATCGCAGTATCCGGTAAAGTCATCGTTTAAAATTCGATTCATCGCACACAAATCACCGTGGATAGTTCACCGCAGAAGACTCACTGCGGAGACAATTCGTCGTACACAAATCACAACGGAATGTTCACCGCGGAATATTTACCGCAGGGAGAATTACTTGCCATTATTTGGAAGTTTATACTTTTACCTAAAACAATTTAATAGCCAAATATCAAAAGGAAATAAATGAAATTAATAAAAGTCCTGTGGTAAGATAAAATATTGTTTTGCAAATAATGAACAGCCTGGTGTATATTCTCATATATTACATTATGATATGTGAAAATGCACCAGTCTGAATTATGAACGTGTTTGCTTGAAACCCATTTAGTCTGATAAAATAAAAAGGTGGAATTAAGTTTTTAATTGGTTTCATTATACTCATTACCCTAATACAAACAGTCTTTAACATCATTCGGAAATTTTATTTTATCGACTGTATGTGGTGAACTTTCCGTGCGGTGATTATTCCGCAGTGAACTTTCCGCGCGGTGAATGTACCGCGGTGAATCTTTGTTCGTGAATTGTGGGTGGTGATTTTTCCTAGAACCCTGAATCGCTGTGCAGTTTCTTTGGACCAAATTCCGGTGTACGAATATTCTATTTACAGCAATTAAGACCGAATCATTTTATAGTAACAGTGACCGGATCTGAATATGCAATGTTTTTACAGCCTCTCTTTTATCTTCTCACTTTCCTTCTCTATCTCTTTTTATCTCTCAGTATTTCACAAATGGAAATGCCACAGTTCCTCTAGCGTCATAAGCCGGGACCTTTGTTACAATAAAAAAGCACAAGTAATAGATGCTCGCAGTAGGCTGAAACCGGTTCTGTTTGAAATTGGGTGGGAAAAGCTACTTTTTTATTTGGTTTTAAGCTCATTGGAAACGATTTGTTTTATTAAAATCTTATAGGATGATTCTGGTTAAAAAAGGTTAAAAAGAGGAAAGGATTAAGGGTTTTTGGTGGAACTTTGCATTATGTGAAACCTCCCCCGAAGTAGGAGGAAAATAACGGTAATAGGACGGGAGGGGTTACTCCCTCTCCGTTAAACCCAACTATGGCATAAACTGTAGTTTATCGCCCCTAACAGAGTTTTAATAAAAATATTTTTTGCGGTTAACTTGCATTTCATGGGGATAAAAATTAGAGTTCAAAATTATGACCGAAGCAAACCGCCGAAAACATGAAAAAAGTGAAGCAGATTGTGATAAAACTATGTTACATATTAAAATAGATTTACCATAACCGGCTTTGTTTGAGTTTCAACACATTTTTATCATGTTTAATTATAAAAATAATATAGCTGCGGCAATAGAGCGGCTATTTTGTCAGTATTTCAATATACCATAGCTCTGTTTATTACGATGGCGTGAAAAAAACACTACGTATTTCATGACGCTAGAATGCACAGTTCAGAAACAAACATATCTGTATTTGACATCACTTGTAATCTATGTATAAGCTACATAGGTTACGAGTGATGTTATCTGTGTCATGTAATGTTATTGAAAATTTAATTAAAACTACTCGGGTCTGGACAATATAGTATCATGTCAGTTACAAATATCTGTTAGGTTATGATTTATTTAGAAATATTCCCGCTTTATATTCAATTTCAAACAGATTCGCTGTTTTTGAACGCATATCAGAATAAAACACTGGTTTTGAAAGTTTTAATAAAGCAGATTTTAATATTACAAACGGAAATAAGCTGCCAAAAAATATTAAAATTTTGAACGCAAATGCAGATACATTTTTAAGGTTTTATTTTCTTATAAACTGTAAGTACCACTTTATACGAAACTAAAAAAAACACGTTTAATTAAATAAAGGGATTATAATATAACTCTTTTTTTATAGAAAAAATTGGCACATTTTCTAATGAAAATGCTGTTTTATATAATTATTTCAAATTTTTCGGGAGCGTCTATTGTAAACTTTTAAATACAAAGAAAAACTTGATGTTCCCTCCTATTAAAATTGTTAATATTGTATGACTGACCATAATGGAAAAATGAGAAATAATGAGTTTTATGAGGACATGTCACTTATTGGCAGCATAGCCACTACGTGACACTACTGGTACTGATGTTTCGTGACAAATAAGTCACTACGTGACTCGAGTGTTAGCAATAAAATCAGGAAGAGAGAATTACGAAAAGAGACGTTTATTTCTGGATAACGAATATAGATACAATCAACACATAAACACCCGACAAGATTAACAAAAAACTTTCTAAAACCGCAAGTCAACAAAACAGTATTTGAAAAATGACCTTACTAATTTGTAATTAATGTATACGAGTATAATTTTTCCAGACCCCGCCTGATAAGGAAAAATCCACCTTAGCGCCCCATCCATTCGAAACACCTCAAGGTTCGTATTCGCGTGGAGTCAAGGGGGATTTAGAAGCCAAGCCAAAATCAACCGTCCGCCTATAGAATTTGAAAGAAAGTAAGGCTCAGAATTGGTCAAATTTCGATGTCGCAAAAAAATGTATGGAAAAACACCCAAAAAATTCAGACAACTGAAGTTAGCCGCGGATCGGTCCGATCGCAAGCGAAAAACGACCGCTCTTCGCTCGAGTCTGAGCGACCGTAAGGCTCATTTTGTCTTAATTCAAATTCAGACAAACGAAGTTAGCCGCGGATCGACTCTCGCAATCTAAGAAAAATCTCCTGAAACTACTGAAAATTTTGTATCGAAAATACTGATCGATTATGGTTTCCATCTGTCGGCGAGAACTAGAACTTTAACTAACTAGATAATCGCTTTTAAAAACCACGTCGGAAGGTTTAAAAATCGCGACATCTGGAATGTTGGAAAATCTGAAAAAAAACGCCATCTCATTCCTTCCCGCCCGCTTTCATATGGCATATTTTTTCTTCGAGGACATTCTATAGTTTGTATGTAAATAGTGGGGGCGACAAAAAAAACGTGGACACAAAATATTAATTAATTTTTGTGGTATAATTAAATGTTTTTTTTGCCTATTTTTTTTTTAGCGCCCTTGAGGTAATTTTTCACAAAAACGGCGCTATATAAATCGTCCACGTATTATTATTATTATAAAAACCTTCCACGTAACATCAAACAAACACTTGATCTATTTCTATATAGAAAAATCACTAAAAACATTTTTTAATTATTAATTATTTTTATTGAGATTTAAAAACCTCATGGTAATATTTAATCGTTGAAGAAAATAATATTCAAATAACCTAAATAAAAGATGAAACCGGACAAAAGGAAAAAAAAACTAAAAATATTTCTGTCGCATCTAGGACTACCTATCCGTGGCAATGCTCAACCGACTTAGCTAATAAGACAAGTTCAATTTGTGTCATCTTCATCGATATCATATCTCAAATTCAAGATTTGTGAATATTATCTTCCATTTTTTATCTCATATTATTGGCAGCTATTTTTATGATGTTTACAAAGTTCTACCCGAACTCAATTGCAAACTTAAACAGTGTCTCGGATTTACATCCGAGTTTTTATTTATATAGACATCTATTGACTTTTTATTATTGTCTAAAGAATTCAATTTTTAATTATTAATTATTTTTATTGAGATTTAAAAACCTCATCGTAATATGCGACTGAAATATTTTTAGTTTCTGTCCTTTTCTCCGGTTTCATCTTTCATTAAAGTTATGTGAATATTATTTTCTTCAATGACTAAAAACATTCCTTCAGAGCAAATGTCACTTTACCTTAAACGAATAATTTGAACACATAGATTTAACGCACTTCTCTATGGTTTATACACAAATACGTTTTTTTATTATTTATACATATCATCATATATATATATATATGCATTTTGTGGGTTAACCGTAAGAAATGCGGTATATCTATGAGCCTATACGTTTTGCACTTTTTTTTAAACTTTTATTTGAACAGTAGATTTTTTAATTTTTTGGAGTAAATAATTCTTCCCAATTGCATTATTAAAAACGAAATTTATTTCGTGTACAATGATAGCGGATTTGAAGGGGATTGAACCTGCGACACCTTAGTGCAAACCCAATGATAGCGGATTTGAAGGGGATTGAACCTGCGACACCTTAGTGCAAACCCAATGCCTTGGACTACTCGGCTACAAACAAAAATTATGATAATTTGTTAAACATAGATCGTCTCTAAAATAGAATGTTCATAATATAATAAAGCCGAAAAGTAAAAACCTTAATAACTCATTTTAAATTGCTTAAAGAATGTGACAGTAGTTGGGATAGTTCTTATTCAAAATTTATATTTTAAAAACAGAAGGGGAAATTTATTGATGTTAAAATTACGAATACGAGTAAGAAGGCATGCTAGTAAAATCCACTTAACCGCACTAGACTCCTTGCTCGTCCTGCCTACATTGCCTGGTAATGCCGCTCGGGCAAAACGCTCAGCACAGGTTACGAGCGCAATATCATATTTATATAATATCATCTGCCGGTACAAGAGTATCCACACGAGAATGTCTGGAGTACCCAAAGGAAACGAGTCGGAAAAATGCGAAGCCGCCCCGCACAAAGGATTTTTGTATGCACCGACATTCGGTACTTCTCACATGTAATAGTATCGGATGATATCGCGCCGAGGAATGTACATAATTTGATGCAGGAACTCTCATAACGTCGGCCTATTTTCTCCTATCTCCGCGACAATATATTACATTAGGCCGTAAACTGTCATCATTATTTTTTTTTCGGGTTGTGAGGAGGCCTTTTGGGTGCCTACGATGCTTTTTTTTGTTGAGCTGTCGGGTGAAATATTGTTAACCCAAGACCTCATTAATTATTTGGAAAAGAGATGAGGAAATACTCAAATAATGTAACGAATTATTATTACTAGGTATTCATCAATCATCTGTACAGTATCGTGCAAGAAAACCACATTCCTCCCAAAAGCGTCTGAGAATAGAACCGTGCTTTATGCAATGTTAAATAAATGTATCATTAACGTGCCAACATACTGGGACATAACACTAAAATGGTTCTACACTTGTGATGCACAACCTTTTTAGCCAGAGGGCCAATTGTTCAATTTGCGGGCCGCTGGGGGTAGGGTATCCAAAGCTTGCCATGGTTAGCTATGCAGTCGGTGGCGTCACCAGCGTAGATTTTTAAATTTATTTAAATGAATACATTACATTACATAACAACCCAACTATCCGAACCCAATGGCTACATAACTGTACCAAATAATAAAAAAACTAGGTACCTACCCAACATATCCCATTTTGTAATAATTAATTGTTAAACCTTTAGATGCCACATCAACATTTATTTACAGAAATATAATTTAAATAAAAGATTTTCAAAAAAAAAATTGTGAAACGGTAATCATTTAATAAAGCAATCATAGAACGCATAAAAATCTCGCCGCAGGCAAATATTTTCCATTTTCAAGTCAAAACAATAAATGGTGCCAATTTTGATCAGTCTGAAATTTTTAAGAACATGTTGAAACTTGTAATTTTGGGCGGCTAATTCACATATTAAGAGGGACAAGTTTGTTGAAATACCCATCAGTATTTTGTAAAAGTGAACAAAAACCGTTTAATATTTTGATCATAGTATCCGTAAAACCGATCGATTGCTATTTAATAAGAAATATCAAAACTCATTTTCATCACTTTTTTTTCGAAAGACAACGTCGTGTACCATTATAAAATGGACCCCATTCAATATCAATTAGAGGGCACACGAAGAAAACTCAGCAGGCAAACATTTTCCTTCGATTTAAGGTAAAACCAGTTAATAAATGCTACTATTTTTATTTATTTAGCAAAGTGAGCCCCATGAAAAGCCAAGCGAACCCCGGGTTGTGCATCACTGTTCTACAACAAGGCAGATTTAGAGGTGTTGTCTATTTTGAAAACGAAGGATTTTCGTTACTTACTTAACTCTAGAATACTAATCTTATTCGTTTTGACTAACACTGAGTGTATTTTATGGTATAGGTATCTCTCAAACGAATGCGCCAATCACGCTAGTTCTCCACACCAACTCAGTTTTGCAGGAAGTGACACTACGGGGGTATGACACCCTTGAGTCCAGTCTGCGGTGAAAACAAGATATATAAATACGTAATTTATACCATGGATGAATAATGTTTATGTTTTATAAGAGAAGGAACCCTTTTACGTAAGTTATGGGAACGGAAAAAATAAAACTTTTGATAACGTTAATTTTGTTGAGATTTATGTCACTGCTAATTTTGATCTCTAAAAGTTATAGCCTTAAGGTTAGTTAATAAAGACTAAAATTTATTTTTTATCCTATACATAAAGTTGTTTTATAAAATAATATACAAGTTTGAAACATTCGTAAACAAAAAAAATCATTTTGTTGGAGTTAAAAGCAGTATTAGCCAAATTGACAAATGATTAGTCTTTACGAATACAAAGTTTACAAATTATAATGATTTTATTCTAAATTGCCTACTTTTATATCCATTTTATAATAATAATATCAATAATAATAATAATGTAAATAATAATTGTAATATAAATAATAATATTAATATAAATAATAATTGTAATATAAATAATAATGTTAATATAAATAATAAATGTAATATAAATAATAATAATAATATCAATAATAATTGTGATATAAATAATAATATGAATATAAATAATAATTGTAATATAAATAATAATAATAATATAAATAATAATTGTAATATAAATAATAATATTAATATAAATAATAATTGTAATATAAATAATAATAATAATGTAAATAATAATTGTAATATAAATAATAATAATAAAATAAACAATAAGTGTAATAGAAATAATAATAATAATATAAATCATAATTGTAATATAAATAATAATAATAATATAAATAATAATTGTAGCATAAATAATAATAATAATATAAACAATAATTGTAATATAAAAAATAATAATAGTATGAATAATAATAATAACGTAAATAATATAAATAATAAGAATAATATGAACAATGTGAATAATAATTGTATAAATGATGAAAAATATTTGACCAACATTAGGCACAAAATAATAATTTAAAAATGAAAATCGCCGTTTGCACGAGAGTTGCATTATGTAATAATTATTTACAAGGCTTTCTTGAAATTAGCCTTTTTTAAATATGAAAATTAAGTATAAATTGCGGGTACACCTACTTATTTTTAAACAAGATGTTAGAACTGCAAAGGACCATTAAAACCAGGTTATATGTTGCCTATTCCCACACCATACAACCACGGCAGATGATTTTTAAATTTTTGTTTTGCACAGTTAGGCAACTTTTAGACTTAAAATAAAATTACTAGACCCCGGGGTACGGAGGCCCCATACCCCTTAGTGGGAAACAAATTACATGGTAATTGTAAACAATAATCATCTTTACGGTGGGCAGGGGCGCAGCGCTGTTGGGTTCTGGATTATTACGACCAAGGTTCCGTTTTCTATTCCCAGAGGACACGAGTTTACTCGACTTCGGGCTGTTTTTTTGAGGCGCAGAATCGAACTTTACTTTCCGGTTTCAAACTAAACGTAATTACGTCATTAGGGCTATAAATATATTGGGTGCATTTCAAAAAGCTTTGTTTAAACAGGGAAACATTAAATACATTGAAATTGACCCCCACGAGATCATTTTTTTTAATGTAATTAATAAATGGTTTTTGTTTACATCACTGTTTAATAACAAAATATCAACATGTTCAGAAAGCGAAGCTTTCCTCATCAGTATATTGTGTATCCTAATGAGGAAAGCATCATTTTCTAAACATTTTTATATTTTAATATTCAACAGTAGTGTAAACAAAATACTTTTTATTGATTTCGTTAATGCGCCATAAAATTGTTACACATTTATTGAATAAACATATTTTTTAATTCACCGATTAATAAAGTTTTATTTATTTATTTTTATTTAACTATTTACATTTATTTTTTATTAAATTTATTAAATTACGTAGATACATTTATATAGCATAATAACATAAAATAAATTACATTATATTGTGTTATAACTAATGACAGTTGCGAACATTTGAAATAAACGAATGAAAGGCCGATTGTCTATTCTAGGGAACCAAATGCATCAGTTATGCCGGGTGTATGTTGTAATTTTTGTTTTTATTCAATCGATCTGCTAAGGGTGTTATGAATAATAGGTTAATATTAATTACATCACTATTTTTAATGATTTTTCAGACTCTCCTCTACCCAAGTCAATTAACCATTTGGTTATTATCAAACTAATGTATGACGTTTTTGCAAGTTTTCACGTTTATATCTGGAGGGATTTTATTATATATTTTCGGTCCCATATATATATACTCGTATATGTACGAGTACACTGAACTTCTGTAACAATAGTAACTAACAGTGAATACATATGTAATCCGTATGTCAGCATAAGCATTCATATATAACCTCAACAACATACATAACTGTTATTACTTGTCGTGTTTAATTCATAGAACTCAATTTAATATTTTTTTGGCGGGAGTTAAATAAAATCATATAAATAAGTCGTCGCAATGTGGAATAACTGCATTTTTAAATGGCCTGGGACGCCGAAACAGCTGTTACAATAATAAAAGCTAAAATACTTGCTGAACTGAATAATGACATTATTACATTTGATACGTTGCTGGACTGGTATTGATGAAAAGAGGTCACATCGATTAATTTGAGCCAAATACGCTAGCAGTTGATTCAGATGCAGACGCGGTTACATGGATTATGTGTCGTATTCACGGTGTTGCTATTTTTAGTTACGCAGTGGTTTTTATTTCATAAAATAATATTATTTGCGATATTTACGATTTTTGATCAATAAATGCTAATCAAGTATAATTCGTATATACGTCTTCTGAGTCAATGAGATCCTTTCTGGTGTGACTTCGTGTAATATATTCATGATTGATTTTTTAAAGATTTTCTATGTTTTGTGTATGTGGATAATAACCTTCTTTATGTAGTTTTGCCGAACATCCAGGATATTAAATTCCTTGAAAAGCTCACACAGAACCTGTAGGGTTTGCGAAAAATGATCCTAATAATGGATTTTTGTTCCTTCACAAGCGGATCTAAAGTTGTACTCCCCGAGGCTCTCCAGCCATACAATTAGATTTTAACAGGGAGTTGCACAAGTATATTTTTACTTAGATCTTTCTGTCTAATTATGATGCGTAATACAAAGAATATGTGAATCAATATAACTATTACATATTATTACACATTTTTTTAGTTCTTTCCACCCCATACCAGGTTCATGTCTATATCATGGAAGTAGTCAATAAATTATATATAACCATAGAGTGTTCATTTTTATCATTAGTTTAATTTTGTACCCAGGTGATGTTTGTTTTAAGCGAAACCGGTCAGTCTTAATAAAAATTAAATAAATATCGTGGTTATAAACAAAGCAATTCTTTTATTTCATTAATATGTCAAACCACAAAGTGACTGCTTCCTAACAAAATAATAAAAAAAAAAAATTAAAATAAAATATATATGTAAATATTTTATACAACTATTTGAAGTACCCGGCATTGCCCGGGGTTATTAATGATTTGGAAGAATGTTTTGATGTTATGCTGAGTTACTCCTTTCCTAAACCTAGTCGCACCCTTACTCAGTAGTTTTTATCTTATTTTGAACGTCAGGTGTGTTCATATACATAGAAAGGGAGGGTTTTAAGCAATCTTATTAAAGACAGTGACCTTCCTCTTGTTTAAAAAGTCTTATTTGCAAAATTTCATCAAGCCCTGAATAAAACTGTAGATTATATAGAAAACAACACACATCGCCCGCCGGGACATTCTTCTCGTATAATAGAAGATATAAATGAAGAAAAAAAATACGTAAATCCTAATAAAGAAAAATAAATAATACTTAAGAGCTAATGGATACGAGACGAGAAAAATATTTTACACAATTTTTTTATAAAAACATATTGAAAAAAAATTAGATTATAATACATAAGTACATATTATATTAAATAAGGAGAAAAAGAAAACCACTGTAAATTGTTAGATTAATAACGTTAGTTAATTAGTGTGGTGCCTATCTAACGGAGTATAATATGTTTTTGATCACATTTTTTTTTTTTTTATATGAATACACAAGAGTCCCAAACTGCTCCCAACCTTCTGGAGCCAGTGAGACTATGGCATTCCCAATTGGGGAATGTTGTGAGGCTGAAGGTATTGGGGAGGGGAAGGAGAAGAGGAAGGAAGGGGTGAATGGGGAAATACCTGGCTATTCAGATCTGGTCACCAAACACGGCTAAAAGCCATTTCAAGCAACGTTTCAATTCTGAATGGTGGTCTTTCACCAGGGCGATACTGAGAGTATCTTCCACTCTGGAACGTGCGCAAATATACCATATATTATTTTTAAATGAATTAATTGTCATGATTTAGAAAATCTAAAAGGGTAGAAAGAATGAGAGAGAACTTTTTTTTTATTCTTTAAACCATATTGGGAATTCACATGGTCTTTAAAAAAACCTCGACGTTTTTCAAATATCTAATGTTGAACACCGATTGTAAAAAGGGGCATAGTACTTACTTATAGGAATGGCTTCTTTGATTTTCTGGTTTCTTAAAGATAATCTCATAAATTATACCGTTGCATGAAATAGATGAAAACGAATATAGATCGGAATAAATAATTTTAATTTTAAAGATGTTATGAAACTAAAGGAGGGGATGGAAAAGGTAATGAAAAATGTTTGAGAGTGCCAGGATATCGACCAAGGTTTCATCTGACACTGCAATGTCATACGATAATGTGCTCTAAGGAAAGCAAATTTAGGGCTCATTACCGGATAACATTACCCTGTCAGATGGAACCTCGTGATTCCAATGGGTTGATATTCAGATCTAATCACTAAGCCTTGCCAAAACATTTCAAGTAGTTTCGATTCTGATTTGTGATTTCTCTTCAGGACGATACTGAAGGTATCCAGAACTCCGGATTTAACTTTAACATAGACCATTTATAATCAATTTAATTGATGTGAGATTATATTGTATAAATAAATAATTTATTAAAAATAATTTATTCGAACTCGCCAACGTTGAATCCGGAACCAACGGGCTTTCCACTCTGCCACGGAGGTCTTCCTAAATAATATATTGTTCTACCTTGCTACAACAAACCGTGTTGCCCTTATTTTTTTGTAAGAAAATGGGTTTAAGCACAGCCGGTGTAACCATTAAAAAGTTAATTTTTAAAATAAATTATGAAAATAGTTTCAAAGCACAGCGTGCTCGTGGAAAACACAAAGATTTATAATGAGCACAACATAAACTTGCAACTTATAAGATAATTGTCCTTGTCATTCTCGATTACTTTACTACGAAACAAAACTAGTCACTTTTCTATAGCGCCGTTTAGTAATTAAATCACCATCGTCACCACTGTTAATAAAATTTTGTAGCTGTGTTTTTTTAAAGTTATCAATGCCAGTTACAGACTTCAGATCTTAGGCAAGAGGTAGATCATTCCAAAAATGCAAATTAATTGAATTCTCCTAACTGTTCAACCTTTAAAATTTGCAAAATACGGTGCAGTAGAAATTAAAAGGCGTTTCTACAAAATAATAATTTAATAATTCAACATCGATTTGTTAATTTCATTATCATGATATTAACAAATCGATAACTTAGTTCAACGGGGAAATAACTCAAAATTTCTGGTTTTTGAGTTAATGATGAAAAATGCAAGAAACTTTCCCTTCTCGTATTTCAATAAAAAAAATAGTCTAATTCGTCCTAATTATGTAGTCAGATAATTATTTATGGAATTATAATGAAATCAGAACATTCTTTGTTCAATGGAGAAACATGTCAAATGTTTCCGTTTGGAACTTAATAAAAAAAGCCATTAACACCTATGATATGATAGATTGATAAATTACTTACATGTTGCATATATTGTTATGGACAAAATAATTTTACCTAGGAGCGATGAATTTATGAAAAATTTTCATATCCAGTTTTCTCAAAATGAAGTATTTTGAGTTAGTTCCCTATTGAACTAAGGTATCGTAATATCAATGAAACATGAAACAGAAAAAGACACAGAAAATAAAACGGTAACCGTTGCTACTGGAACTCCAGACATCCTCTAGCCTTGTCGGGACTAGCGTCTCTACCAATTGAGCAGTTGCGACCTTATTATTTTCCTTAATTTTTTTACTGGAACTCCACACAGGAGGCCCTTAGGGAAATAATTTTCGTCAAGGCTTATATTATCTTTGAGGATACTATGTGAAGGGTCTTTTAGAGGATAGGAAGGAGTAAACATGGGTCTTGAAGAGATCCATGTTGTAGGATGGATAAAACACAGAGGCCGGCAGATCATTCCACAGCCGATATGTTGAACACAAGAACGAGTCGTAGAAGCGACCCGTTCTCATGTGACAAATTTCAACCATGTGCAAATGTTGGGCGCGCGTTTGGCGTATTTCCCGACTATGCACCGGTCCGGAGGGATCAATGACGCTAGTTCTTCAGAGCATCTTTCATTAAAATACCGGTAGAAGAGGGACACCATTCCCACCTGACGTCTGTGCTCCAAAGATTGCAACCCGTTTGTTAAAATAGGCGAATCTATCAAACGGACCGCCCGTTTCTCAAGTCAAGGGTTTTTTCAGATACTTTGAGCCTCCCGACCAGAGGTGGCTGCCAAATTCTACAGTGGGGCGCACTTACGATTTATACAGGGTACTATTACAGACCAGAGAATCTGTTACCTTATTATTTTCTGTGTCGTTTTCTGTTTCGTATTTCATTCAGATTTGTTAATATTATCTTCAAAGATTAAACATTACAATGGAATTTATAAGCTTCAATAATACAAATAAATTGAATAATAAATAGTTATTAAAATTTTAAATAAATCAACCAAATTATTGATTTAAATCGTTATAAAACACAATATTATCATTAACACAATTTTTATGACAAAGTTACAGAGGAAACATTATATTACGTTTCTTAATCTTACAATGAATTGATATTGAAAACGTGTACACATTCTTCAAAGTTTGATATCAGCGTAGCTTTAAGACAAGTTTAAAAAATATGTATATTTGCATACTCAACTACAACCCTATTGAATTCTGAAAGTCTGAACTTAAACTTTTGTATCACTTCTCTGAAAGTCTGCTGGTGTCCAGCTTTGTACATAGGCCTCAAGTTCTATATACCTTTAGTTGTGACGATTTTTGGTGGATTTTATCCATTCATAGTTCGCCTTTATCTTTGTCAACAGTCCTTATCACATTTGTGCTTTTTTCTATTTCAAAACCAAAGACGCGATCCGATGATAGAAGTATGATTTCTTCCGTTGAACTTGTTAGGTACCCAGCGTAGCTCAAATTGAGACAATGACAATCAATACGTTTTCTCTCAAATTTTCCAGTTATTTAATAACCTTGGATAGGCTGTGTTTTTCAGATATTTATGTTTTTCGGATGTTGGTTTTTAAAAAATCCTTCCAAGCATTATAAGTAATATGTACAATCACAAAACAAAATATTAAATTTAAAAAAAAAAATGTTTTCAGTACTTTAGTTATCACATGCAACCGAATTAATTTTATATCCATCTGTAAAAGGAAAAAAAACCGTAAATCTGTCTTAAACTTTTCCATTAATCACAAAGTACGATAAAATATTTCTACCTTAAAATAATAAAACGTAAATCTTCTCCGATTGCCTCAGTTAATTGCATATGATTGGGCAGTTTTTTTGATTGATTGAATACGTCAGAATGCTCTAATGGAAATTCCACAAAGGAGCCATAATAGTCGATAAAACAGAACGCGATTAAATCACAACAAACACGTCATTATTATCAATTATCGATTAAATGTCGGCCACAACGATTTTTTTCCTCGCAACATGATTGATTGTTCATCGTTGACCTGAGTATTTTATTTTTCAGGTCTTTTATTTTGCCCTCCCAGGCAAGGCAATTTATTTTGCGAAATATTTTTTACCCTCAGCGATGTAGAATTTTAGTGGGGTAGTTTATTATGTCATAGTTGTTCGGTGAATGGAAAAAAGTGACGGTGTTTCATAATGCATTCTTCAGTCTCTCCTTTAAGAGGATGACATAACTTCGCCGTTTATCTTAAATATGCTTAGAAACGTATGATCAAAACAAATTGGTGCAAAGTAGAGGTTATTTAAGTACAAGACATACATTTTCCATTCATCTGAAATGATTTGTATTAAAATTTGCTAATACCGTGGGTGATCTATAAATATTTATTTACCCATTAACGAACACGTTGATAATATTCATTTTAAATGTAAAGTTTGACATATAAATCGTATGTGCAAACTGAACAAAATTTGATTTTTGAAAATCACCCGTGGAGTATAAACTCTCCAATAAAGGCAGTTTTTGTTTATAATACATAGCTTCCAAAACAAGTAGTTACTAATTTACGAACTTAATATAAATTAGAAACATAAAGTTTTGATTGCTTTATTATGGTTTTAAAGACGGAGTAAAGGGAAGCTATTTAATATTCCTCTTTTTGTCACTCATTCACGAGTAAAACATTACTAACCATTTTACTACAAGTTGGTGAAAATAGAAACAAGTGGATAATTAATAAATTAATATTTTTTCTTGAGAGTTTACCATTTAACAATTGATAGGTATTTTTAAGGAGTTTATTTAAGGATGTACATTTTTTTATATTGATGGTCTTTGGAAACACTTTAACGGTTTCGACACAATCTGTTTTTGAATCTGAATGACACAGTTGTGTCGAAACGGGTACCGAAATTAATATATCAAAAGTAGCAAAAGTACAAAGTAAATAAAACTTCCAAACAAAATGAAAATTTTTTATTAATTTAAAATTAATGTATTTTGGGAACACTTTATTTTTAAGCACATATGTTTAAAGAAGTATTTAAAGATCATGAGAAGATTCCCAGGACTGACGTGTAAAAGTCATTTTTTTATTGGGTTGAATAAATTGAAAAAATTATATTGGATGGTCTAAGGCAAATATAAGCCGATTTCAGATCTCTTATTGTTTATTTACTCACCCACAAGGTGAGAGTTCCCCAATATTCTAAAATTATTATTGTACTCGTATTTAGTTTTAAAAACATGGGGTATGGTATGGTATATAAATCTATTTCGTGAATATTCATGTCACGTCTTCCTATCAAGGACCTCGGGTTCAAATACAACGTTGCTGGTACAACAGCTGATATCATTAAGACATGCAATTAGTTTAATAAGTACTAAATAAATATTCCTTTATGTTCTCATAGAAGCATTTATTTTCTTTTATGGTTCAAAAATACGAGTTAGGTTAATTCAAACAACTTACGAAGAATTCGATAACTTGTGTTGGCATTATTCTATTTACGGCAGTGGAATTATTCGTAAGCAAGACGGATGCGAATTATAGCTTGTCACAATTGATAGTGATAGATTTTTCATATTTACAGATATTTATTATTTCTTCAAAACATGCGAAATCACTTTGAAGAAATATGTATTTTTATATAGGAAATGCTTAGAGAATTTTGAATACTAGGGTTAAGGAGCACATAGGGTATTGAAGTAATAATAATTATTCTGAATTTGCAAAACCATATTTTGGAAACAAACCATTTTTTTGAAATAAATAAAGCTTTAAAACTTTTACATACGAGTATAAGTGGTTTTTATTTAGATAAATTCGAATTATTAGGAATTAGAAAATGTGTTTATAATTATTAAATATTATTAATCATCAAATAAAAAAATAACTATCGTTTAAATGTATTTTCACACCAATAACTATATTTAGAATATTACTATTATAAATTTGAATTACAATAACTACTATTGTTTTATTTTTTAAGCATTATCATTTTCTTAATTTTAATTATAAAAAATTATTTCTTTTTTAAATTTCTAATATAAACTTTTAATTTAATATTTCGTAATAATTTGTTTTTCAAATACTTCTATATTTTTATTTAATTATCTACTTTTATCACTTATCGCAAATTTTTGTTTTTGTTTGTAATTTGTCTATTCGTTTATTATTTGATTATACGAGTACTTGTCATTATTTTTTAGTATATTGTTTTTCCTGTTGTGGGAAACTTTGCTCCTGAAACATGTAGATATTTATATATTAATAACAGTTGTGTAAACAAAGTTCTTCTTATTAATTACATAAAATTTTTTATTCAGTTATTTTTAGAAAAAGATGATTTTCCGAGTAAAATAATGTAACAACACTACCAGAAAATGCGTATTTCTATCGTCATTAGCATTTGTTCAAATAAGTTTATAACAAATTGATGTGTTTAATTTACTCCTTTTTATTAAAAGCAACTGTTTGGAAGTTACCCTCGTTAATAAATACCTACTAAAAATGATTTTTTTATTAAAAAAACCTTTGTAACTTTTTTCCACTTATTTATTTTCCACCCGACTGGTTTCACCATAACACGGATATCGTCAGACTGGCAAAATTAAAACTAAATCTATGATATATATAGCATCGATGTCGGGAGTGAATTCCCCCTCTTTCTAATATTGTTTTTATTTCTGACTTGAAATTAGTTTTTTTGTGGTATTATGTTTTTAAAATTAACTTGCACTTGCAAATTGGTTTGTATTTTTTTAAAAATAATTTAGCAAGGGCGCCTACCATAAATGTTTTGAATTATAATATGATCATCATAATACGTCTGTGTTTAGAAAAAAGGCCGTAACACTAATGATTTGTGAAAATGACTTTAACATACATGTTATGTTGCCCATTCACTAAATATCTTGGAGAAAGTAATCATGCATTGTATTAAAATTCTTAGTAAAAATTCAGTATACATTTTTCCAGGTTTAAAGTTCGTCCAATTGTACAGCAAGCATAATCAACTTGAGCCATATCTATGCCATAATCATTAAATTGTGTTCCATTCTCCAAATATATTTTATTCATAAAAACACTAAATGATAACCACGAAATAAAATAATTTTATTATTTTGAAAGAAATCTCTCATCGCTCAAAACAAAAACTTGAGAAGGTAATAGATTTTTTTTGATGCCGACCTTCTGCGTCTGGTTGCGTTGCTAATTCCTTTTGGAGAGTTTGGGAGGAATCAAATATCGTCACAAGAATATATGAGCAAGGAAGGCGTTGACAGACAGAGTTCGAAATGACAAGAAGTGAAGAGTGATGTGATGGGTAGAACCACGGGTGTATGAGTTTATAGGGCGCCGGCAGTCAAGTTTGGGATATGAGAGAGTCAAGACAGAGACAGGAAAGAGTGAAGTGGCGTGATGCTGGGCGATAGATGAAGAAGTGAGACTCAGGTTCGAGACAAAGAAGAGTCAGGTGGTGATATGTCAGATATGTGTTCCACCGCCCGGCCACGTAAAGCTGGGCGTGGGACGAAGGAAATGCTGTGACCAAAGTGCGAAGATAAAGAAGTTGGCAAGGGACTAGGCTAAGAGGACCCGAGCTGATGAGCTGCAGGAGCTGTCACCGAGGACTTCAGCATTTCTAAAGGCTGAAGCAGAGAATACTAAAATTAAGATAGTTACAGTGGAAAAAAAAGGTGTGCATTTAATTAGCAAATGACGATGCATATGATAACTAGTTAACAGTTATATATAAGTAGATTAAAGTATGATTAAGACTACACAAGTTAAGAATCTCTTCAGCAAAATCAGTATTTGCAACTAAATCTTTCATGTTTGAATTCATCCACTTTGTCCCAACCCAAGCGACCCACGATAGTGAGATGGCAGAGTGGAGAAAAGTACACGACTGAACAGGTAGAGTATGAAACTGTAAGTATTTATCTTATTTGTTACCTGAGCTAGAACCGGCTATTTCATGTCTTTTTTCGGTAACGTTACAAGTTCCGGACGCCTTTAGCAGAATACCCCAATTCCTGCCGGCTTCCTATCGTCACATCCATGTATGCGGTGTTCGCTTCCACATCGTTCATCCACCTAAATTTACCCCTTCTAACACTCAACTAACGTTGTCTTGCGGTTTGTGATCATATCCCAAACTTACCACATGTCTTATCCAACGAAGCCGTGTTGATTTTTACAAACATTGTCATTGAGGGCTCTTCCAACGGGTATAGCTCGTAATCATGGACAATGAAAACAGAGGAGATGGGTCATTAACTATTATTAGCATGAAACCGCGCCCATAAATGTGTTGTCAATAATAATAATTATTATTATAATAATAAAATTATCTGGGCTACATGCAGGGGTTGTGAAATGTAATATAGTCTATATAGGTATCATAGTACACAATGAAATATTAAAAAAACGAAGACAAAGGAAATAAATCTACATTATACATCAAATAAAATGAGAAGAGAAACAGTTTAACACGAGGAATAACAAAAGAAATTATATTAAAGAAAACAATATTCACTGAAGTGGAACATCTGTCATGAAAAATAATAATTAACTAGCAGAACTTTTTTTATAAATAAACCATTTTTTAAATTGAATAATGATATAGAGCGAATGAACGAGAAAGGAGTGTAAGGAGAATATATGACGCGAATGTGAATTAAAAAAAGAAACCGGAGACGCCCGAGGAAGATAGGGCATGATCGAGTGAATTAAATACTTGAGTCTGGCCATATCAGAAGTCGGAATAACAGAAGAGAATGAATGAGACGATCTATGAATGTGAATGAAGCAAGAAGTGTATGCCAAGATCGAGTTGTTTGGCGGTCCATACTCTCTGCCTAGCCTTGCGGAGAAACGGCGCGATGATTGGTTTAGTTAGTTCTACGAACTAAAGAACACGACAAATATTGACAATATATAGTGTTAACACTGTTACTTCTTCTTATGCAGGTTTCTGACGATCACATTTTTTTTATTGGGCGGTTAAACCAAATCGATTGCGGCTTTTATTAGATCCGGGAATTAAATAGCTTGCATCGGGAGTTGCTCATTTTATGCCTCATAAAAAAAATTTAGTCTACCTGATATAAACATTTCACTGGCACTGCAAGACCTCGGTAACCGAAACAATAGTCCATAAGAGTTGTTGTATTGTACTCTTGTGGCATTCCATTATGCTTTTATATAGTAGATCTACAGGTCTGCCGTGTAAAGGTTCATACAGTATGCATTGTATAGCATTCTCTTTACATGGTTGGTGCATCTGTAGAACCTCCTCGCTAGGATACCTGCTCGTATGCTAATGGCTGCCTTTGACGGTCAATGTTGGTTATCTCCTTGAGATCCGCCGTGATGATATGACCTATGATACGACCCGACACTACAGCAACATGCGTCTACGAGCAGCATCGCCACGTCTTTGTTTCTACACCTACACACCATCACACCGAGCGCATAATTTTCATTGTCGTCGGCCGCTTCGATGGTCCGTCGGTTTGGTCGTAGCACGTCGACAATTGGAAAGCTTTAATGCCATATGTTCTTTTGCTTCTAATATCTATGCTCGTAATTGTACCTTGTCTGTTAGATAAAATTACATTGTACGGCTCCGAAAAATCTTATTTCTACCTCCCTGCAAAAAAATCCGATTCCATTGTGTTACTCTTGGTAAGGGTCCAGCACTGAAGCATTGCTTAGCACTGGTCTGAGTATTTTATAGTGATTGGATTAAGTCCATTTCTAGAGGAGTTTTCGATTGAAAATATTTGCAATACAGAACCCATCGTAATTAAATGCTATATATAAAAATCTACCAATGTATAAAAAAACAATAAAAACCATTTTTTAATTCTTCGAATGAAATAAGTAATCGGTGGTCCATTTACAGAGTAAGTACGATTGTACGTTTTTTTAAATACATTAACTCCACTAGGTGGTCCTGAGGAAAATATTTTCCCTCAGGGCCTATGTCATCTTTGTGGATGCTGTGAGGAGGGTCTTTTGAAAAAGAAAGGAAGGAGAGGAAGTTCTGGGAAGGTAAAAGGTATGAGGGGTGGGGAGGAATCCAGGGCTCAGTGTGTTCAGGAGTAATGGATGTCCATCCCTGGCGATATTCCGGCTGAAGAGATCAAGGGGTCTCCCTCAATCGGCTTCTTCCGATCCTACCCACCACGTAGATGTTAGGCAGACGCATGCGCCGCAAAGACCTGGACAAACCTCACCTCATGAAACCGGGCACCCCTGCTAAATCCCCAAACTTAGTGAACCAATGGGGGTGACCTATGGAAGAGGTGTTGGTTATCCAATAAATGGTTACGGTCGGTGGTTCCCGCCTCCCGAATTGTAACAAGTCAAATAAAGGCGCCTTTACGAAAAGAGTCCTTAAAGAAAAAAAACCTTAAACTCAAAACTTACTGTTTCCAACTTCTTCACGAAACCAATACGGAAGTCTGTCAAGGAAAACATTTCTAGTGTCTTATACCGCAAAGGGTTGGTTTTTGATTTGGTTTCATATTTCAGTCAGGTGTTACTTGCCAGGAGTACTATTTTGCCTAGTACCTATTGATATATTATGATATGAAAAGTGACCTCTCGATAAGTGAGGACATTCGACAATGAGCGTGTGTGTTACGCACCAACGTAGAAATGTATCAGGAGAGTAACTACTCCAATGTAATTTTAAGTGCAAATATGTGTCTTCCCTATTTCAAATAAATATTTTACTAATTCTAGTTTTCTGAAGCATCGTCTATCATATTGTGGGAGGGAAACAAATGAAAATATTGTGTAGACCTCAGGAGAAGCTTATTGAAAGTTTCGATTTAAATTGGTAGCTTGCTCTAAGAAGAGTACAGGATCTTGGTGAAGGCATGTGAAAATAACACGTATTACAAAGGCATGACGTAATTTTTAATCTGATTTTATAATTTTTCCCAGAAAATAAGTATTTGTAACCATTCTATTTTTTTAACAAGTAAAAATTGTGAAACATCATTCTCTTCCTGGAAGAGAATTCGTACAACTTTTAGACATAAGGAATTTGAGGAGTTTTGAATAACAAGCTCCCGTTAGACAAACTACAAAAAAATAGTTTATCGGGACCTTTTGCATTCAATTTTTCCTTTTGTAAAATGTAAATAGAAGAAATAAATAAAAAAAATGAAAGAGACACAGTTCACAAATGGATTTGTTACCCATATCTACATTACATTTATAATTAGTATACTTACATTTTTATAGTGCCACTTCCTTATGAAGAATCACGTAGAGAACAGTCTAGAAAGTTAGAAAATAACACAAAACTACAGTAGTTTAAAAAAATTGCTTTAAATACTAACGGCTATTCTTCTCAACTTTTCGAATGATCAATCTAAGGCACCGAACAGCCGAGTATTTTGTCGAGCATTCGCCGTTTGCCTTTTTCCAAGGATTTTTTTTAAATACTAAATTGTTTATATATGTACCCACCCACTTTCAGCAATGTACATTTGATATTTGATGTTTTATTTCGTGAAAAAAAAAACAAAACGTAGCTTGTAATAAGAAAAATTAGTTAGGTTCTCTTCTAAAACATACAAAAACATGTTTTAAATTCGAAAGCGGAAATAAATGTGTTTTATTCAGTATTTGAATCACGTAAAATAGATCACAAAACAGTAATGGTATATCACATATCGGTGAAATTTGTTCATCCTGTTGACACTTTTTATAACTATTCCTCTGCTGAGGGGAACATAACCCACAAAAATCGATATCCTAAATTGATCGTAAATTTGTTTGAGAATTTCATTGGGAAGAGCGTATTTGTGCATTTGAACAGCGTTGAGGCAAAATTTCGGCTCAACAGTTGCTCAGTGGGGTTGGGAAGTACGGCCGTAACCCATTCTGATTATTAGATTAAGTGAGGCTTTATTTAAAAAATAAAATATAATAATATCGCAAAAATTTGTTTTGAACCACTTCAAATTAGTATAATAATCTCGACCGGTTTCGGAAGTAGCCTTTCAGGAAAATATTAAAACTAAATTTTGATATAAAATGATGATAGACATACGTTCATATTTAGGTTTTGGAGTGGGAGCCGACCAAAGGGGAAGCGGTAATTTGCGGTTTTTACGGAAAAAAACAAAGCGATTGATTGGAAATAAAATATCTAAAACGATTATACCTGGACGATAATTTTATTTGGTTATCCAATATACCAGAATTATTGTTTAGGGATTTTCTAATTTCCAGTTGTGTTAAATTACCTGTGATACAGTGAATCGCCTTGTTCTTCCGAAAAACCCTTTAATTACCCCCTCCCTTTGGTCGGCTCCCACCCTAACACCTAAATATGCATGTATGTCTATCGTTATTTTAATTCGTAGTTTAGTTTTAATATATTCCTGACGAGGGAAGGGAACTTTCGAAACCGGTCGGGATTATTATATAAAATTGAAGTTGTTCGAAACAAATTATATTTATGGCAAGATACAAAGTAAATGCTCCTTACGAATATGTAAATAAAACAACTTTACACAAATAATCAAAGAGAGTGTGCCAGTTTTTACAATTCACAGAATTCTCTATTATAAGACACCTTTTTAAGTAATTGTACACATTTGCAAAATTTTTAAAATTCTAATAAATAATGACATATCTAACCAGATCAAATGTGGGTTGCAAAAATATTAACATTTGGATTGGTGGAGATGTAATCAATGTAGCACAGTGTATAAAACACTTTTTGTGCATGCACATTGCAAATGTACCTTCTCCTGGGCGACGGGCCAAGGGGCTAAGGGGCTGAGGGGCGGTAGAGTTCCTGGAAGAGCGGAGCCGCCCTGGCGGTAGGCGGGCCGCCCCGCACCGCCCCCGACCCGCGCCGGCCCCGGCCGGCGCCGCCCTCGGATACCTTCCAAGAAACGCTTTCCTCGGCTGAAGGCTGTTATGGCCGTAACGCGAGCCTGCTGTCGTGGAAACCCGAGGAAATTGGACGCGTTTAAATGCATTTAGGGAATTATCGAAATGAGGGATCTTACCGGTAAGAAATGCACTGTTTAATGCCCGCCGGCGAGGGGTGCGGCCGTTAGTTTAGCAATGACGGAATGATTATTAATTATTATTCGTTAAAAACCTAGACATAATCATGGAAACAAAAGTTTTGAGGGAAACATTAACTGCACTTGAGTTTATTAAGAGAAACGGCGATTGGAAATATAACTTTCCTGGGAATTGCACGTACCAACCACTTAACACGAGATGAACCAGACCGTAGTTCTGCCATCTCTTAAACATTATATTGAAATTAGCTCGAGCTTTCACAAAAAATCAGTTGTCACATATTAATTATACATAATTTGTTTGACGTAGATAAGATGGAAGGTGTCAGGCCCTAAAGCCTGGAATAAACTGCCAAACGATCTAAGGTTGATTAAGGACTCGACAGAATTCAGATTCTCTTCGGAAAGTCATGTCCATGAATGGTACAGTTGTATACCCAATTTACATAGCTAAGATAGTCGGTTAGTACCTACCTACCTGAAGTAATATAAAAATTTTCATGGTTGTAAATAAATATAAATATTTGTAAATTCAAATAATTTCCATAGAAAATGTTAAAAGTTGAATTTTTTTAGGTTTTTCGTTTGTGTTTTAAAACGAAAAATAAATACTAACTCTCTTCTAGCCACCAACCTTCCAATAAATATAATATTAATAAAAAATAAGAATAAAATGGTAACTGCAATATCATGCAATGTGTAGTGTTTTCTAATATTGTGTTCTATGCGTGCCAAAATCACATCTTCCCAAGCTAAAACTTCATAATATAACATGTTAACCTGGAGTGACCTGCCAGGTAAGTATGTTTTTGTATCAGTTTGTACATAATAAGATAAGCCGGAGTATGAGGTTTCGCATATCCCGCTAGATAGGCTAGACTGTTTTGAGGCAGTAATTTTGCATATTATTTTAAAATTTTATAATACCCATGGATGTACACTTATAATAAGATATGTTCAGTAAATGTTAAATCAGTAACTTCGAATTTGGGTGAGTCTACCGGTAAAGGCCCTCTCATTACTTTTAATTTTTAAAAAAATATTATGATTGAATTTTTTTTTTTAATTGATATTTTGATACAGTCTGGAATAACTAACTAACTAACCATCACGCCGTCCCCCGCAGGGGTAGGCAGACAGGACAGACCGCCAAACAACTCGATTTTGGCATACACTTCTTGCTTCATTCACTAATCATACAACTTCTCATACATTCTCTTCTGTTATTCCGACTTCTGACATGGCCCGACTCAAGTATTTGATTCACTTGATCGTGCCACGTCTTCCTTGGACGTCCCCGGCTTCTTCTTCCATTCACATTCGCGTCATATATTCTCCTTACACTTCTCTCTTCGTTCATTCGCTCTACATGCCCAAACCATCTAAGCGTCCCTTTCTTAATCTTGCTCACTACGCTTACATCAGCCTTGCATTCTTTACGAATCTCAACATTTTTCACACGATCATACATGGTTTTACCACACATTCGTCTCAGAGATCTCATTTCTACAGCATTAAGTCTACTTTCATCCTTCCTCTGCCAGTTCCATGCCTCACTGCCATACATCAGAGTTGGTATCAGCACTCCATTGTGGACTGCTAGCTTCGCTTCTTTGGACAACTTTTTGTTTGCGCCAACCGCGTTCAGTCCTCCGTTAATGCAGTTTCCTGCATTCACCCTTCTTTCAATATCCCTATCAGTTTTTCCATCTCTCGTAAACATACTTCCCAAATACACAAACTCATCGACCTGCTCCAAGTATTCATCATTCATAACTATATTGCACACTGTTTTCGTACTCTCTCTTTCAAACACCATGACTTTGGACTCACTTACATTCATCATTAGCTCATTCTTCATACATACTTCGTTCATCCTAGATTCGAGGGACTGTAGATCTTCTATACTATTAGCAATCAACACCGCATCATCAGCATACAACAGGCAACACACTTGCAGACTACTCATTTTTGCGCCCAAGCCCACCTCTTTCAATTCTTGCATACAATTATCCATGTATAGATTGAATAACCACGGTGACATTACGCAGCCTTGCTTAACACCTTTGTGATGTCAAACCACCCCGTAAAATCACCGTTTGCCCTAACACATGCAACGCTTCCCTCGTACAGAGATGCGATTGCCTGTATAAGATTTGTATTCACTCCATACTTGGACAACACCTTCCATAACTTTTTCTGTCAACTCGGTCGTATGCTTTTTGTAGATCTACAAAAGCACAGAAAAGTTTCTGGTTTTTTTCCAGAAGCTTCTCTGTGAGCATACGCAACGAGAAAATCTGATCCATGCACCCCCTTCCACTCATAAATGCACCTTGCACATCCCATATTTTATCCTTTGTTTTCATTTGTACCCTTTCAATCAATATCCTACCATACAGATTTCATACTAAACTTAGCAGGCTAATAGCTCTGTGATTTCCACATTCCATGCGTGACCCTTTACCTTTGTAAAGAGGCATGATCACAGCCCTTCTCCAATCTAATGGGGTTTAACCCTCCTCTAAACACTGGTTAAAAAGTTTGCATAACCATGTGAGAATATTGTTGAAAATTATTATTATCATGGTTGTGAAAGTAAGTTTATATTGGTCCGGTGAAAATAAACAGGTTGAAAGACGATATAGAGTTTATCACAATATTGTAGCGGAAATCGACCACGAAGTAAGCACTTAAAGAATAACAATGTTTCAAGTGGCAATTTGATAAATATGCAGAAATGTTGCTCGATGCCAAAACTCCAGAGTACTTTCTTTAAATTATCCCCACAAGCACAATGGTGTTTACCTATAAAGAACCCAATTAATAGTTATGTTAATATGAACCTACTTTTTATTTTCATTTTTATGTGGAGCGGTAAATTTGTGATGTGACATCATAATTTTAAAATAAAACAATAACTTTGTTTATTTTTTATACGTACCTATTACCGACCGGGTTTCACTACAACTGTAGCCTTTTCAGGGTAGTTAGTGTCTAACATTAATCAACCCATGAAAAACTCAATACGAAATTAAGACACACATCATGCAAGTTAAATATATCTACCTACATTTATTTTTTAACGCGTACAAGAATCGTACACATTTTAGGTTATACATCGAATAGAGAGAAATGTTATACTGCACTCTTTTCGTAGTACTTTAACACCCCTGTTTATATTACTGTAATGCCCAATAAAATTCATTTCTGGCTATTCCCATAATTTCCTCAATCCTCAGCGATACGAATTCTCAACGTGAAATTGCATTCCCTTCTACTGCGTTATCTTCAATCAATAATAAAAAATGTTTTCCTTGCAAATTGTATTTCCTTGAAGACTATAAATGCCCCCATAAAAGTGGGGTGACCATTGACCATTCACCACCGCGCTCAATGAATCGTAAGTTGTAAGAAAGAATAGAATGTTAAGATAGTACTTCTTACGCCTCGAGCGTTGGGGGACTTGATGGCATAGGACAGGACCAGATGAGGCCCTAAAATATCCTATTTGTGACCAGGGGCGCTAGATCACGAAGGCTATGATTTTTTAAAGCATATTGCATTATATTCGAATGTTTTCTGAATCGAGGTATCTGGTTGAAAAATAAAAACACTTTATTTTAATTTTATACTATATATAACGAAAACTGTTTACTAAAAACCTGAGATTATTTCTTTACTTTGCAATATTTTTTTCTAGTAAAACGAGTGATAAGCTAAGGTGGTTAGATTTAAAAGTTAAAATCAAGAGGAAAACTTCTTTTTTTTTTGGGTTGGATATTATAATTTTTTTGGGCAGTATTTTAAACTGAACTGCCTCATTTTTCCGATCGCACGAAATTGAGGTTTAAAAAAAATTATCAAAACTAGTAATTTAAATAACCACTACAATGAATCTTTAAAACCAGTGGTCATGGTGATATGACAGCTAAGTACATCTTCATGAAATTACCTATCAAAGCCAAATGTAAGTCAGTATTGCAAAAAATGGAAAATAGCTTAGTTAGGGGTAATTTAAACTTTGTTAAAAAACAGCCCTTCTATAATAGCAGGTATTAAAATCAGATGAAAATGTAATTATGTTTTGAATCTAAATAATTCTTGGTCATTTCGTTAAAGATGAATGCAGTACTGGAACTAGAAAGATGAAACATTTAAATGTTATTAAGTTCCACTACGAAAATTGAAAAATACTTTGTGGAACCGTTTTCACATAAATAATATTAAAAAAAATTGTTCACAAACAGTTGTTTAAACTACGAGTATGTCTTTCACATTTTTTTAAGATAACATTAATATATTATTTTGTTGTATTAAATAATGAAGTTAGCGTTATCAAGAAATTTATATAAGATTATTAAGAATAAGAATTTTTCATTTCAAGCCAGCCCTGCAATAGGAGTCCTCGTTTATTTGCCTCATGGCGATTCCCAATTTCCCGACAAATGCGAGATTCCACGATAGAAGATTGAGATCCCGAACGACGAGTGGTACCTTAATGGTCGCCCGGGGTCACCGCTTTTAGCGGCAAGTAAGTGTTCCCAATTTCTCCAGCCCGATTGTATCAAATTAAAGGCTCTTTTGATTGGTACGAGAACTGTAAACGCAGGTTTTCATTGTGGTCGAATCATTTTATGAATACTTCTTCTAAATTTAATTAAAATGTTTTGGTCGAGTCGATTGGCTTTTATACCAAATTCGTTTTCGTTGAATTGTTTTTACTGGTTTGAAGTGAGACGGAAATGTTATGCTAGGCAAAAGTTTAGCTCTGAAACGCCGCAAGCATTGCGTACTGTACCAATTCATAGATACCCAGAATAATATCTGATGCTGAAAACTAAGAATCGATGTGAAATCCTTTTACAAAAAGATGTGATAAAAACCTCACACGGTCTATGCACACTTATTCTCATCTCTGACGTCCCTTTATCATATTTCGTACATGTGGTTCCAAGCCTACAATCCACTTTTATAATGAGATAAAAAAAATCAAACACCATTATCGTTAGTCTCTCGTTGGCCAATATATCATTTACTACTGTAAATTACTACTGAATGTAGTTTTAACTGATTTTTGTTTGGATTGATGTCAAATATGAAGAAAAAAACTGTTATAAGATAGAAAAATGAAAAACTACTTTTTACTTGCTGTCTTTGAAATAAGGGTTTCACATTAATTATTTTAGTAATGTCAGGATGATTTAGCTTAATTTATCTGAGTTACAAAGATCAAGGTATCCGAATTTGTCTTTCTTTTCCATCAACTCCCTTTATTTCCTTCTGAAAACATGGTCATTTTGAAGGGAATGTAAATCTCGAAGTATTATTGTCTTTTTCATATTTTTATCGTTTTCTTGTATTTTACACTAATTTATTCCTATGATATGAAAGGTAAAATATTTGTGGTTTAATGCGAAAAAAATAATAACAAAGATACGATGATACTTCTTTTGAAGTTGTTTTGGAAGGCAAATTTAAATAATGTTCTTTTTTTCAGATTTTATTTCGTTTATACTTCTTTTAGTTTGGTCGTAGGTCGCGGGTTCAAATGCCGGCGTGCGCAAGTAAATTTTATTAAATTAATTTCTGCTCTTTCACAATTAATTTATTTATAAATAATATATAGTATGTTTGCGCACGTTCCAGAGTGGAAGATACTCTCAAGATCGCCATGGTGAAAGATCAGGTATTTCTCCACCTTCCTCTTTCCCTTCTCCTTCCACTGTCCGATACCTTCATCCTCACAACATTCCCCAATTAGGGATGCCATATACTCACTGGTTGCAGACGGTTGGGAGCAGTTGGGACTCTTGTGTGATATTCGTATAAAAAAAATAAAAATAATAGAACATCTTTTATATTAAAAGATTACTGAATTAATTGAAAAGGTGAGAGTTTCCCTGGGTAGGATCTATTATTGCAGTCGTGAAACGGACGCCCATGATTATATTTTACGTAATTGGTGTTTTAAAAATAGGTAATAGAAAATAGCTGGTTAATATTAATACCGTAGAAATATAATAATACGCGCGGCTCCTGACATTTACCATACATTGAGATGAAAACATGCTACACTACCGCCATCTAGCGGCCCGGGATATAGGCTTCCATAGGTATTGCTGTTATAATAAATATTTTCTTTTCTTTGTATACAATTTAGACAGTGCGCAAGCAGCGAGGTTTTAAATGGTAGTACCATCCTAATAGCCTATTTAAAAAAATAATTTATATGCATCAGCAATAAGGAGTAAAATCAATATAATTTCTTCTTAAGGTTGGTTTTCACTTTGTGGTGTCATTATAAATAATTAAAAACATGCCAAATACTATCCAACCAGCTTTTTATACTAATAATAAATTTAAAAAAATATGTATTTTAAATAACAAAGTTAAAGATATTATTACTAAAGATTATATCGGGGGTATATAAATTAATTTGTAACGATTGAAACTATTTTTACATAGGAAAGACTTCTGAAAATTTAAGTATTAGAGTTAAGGAACACCTAAGGTGTTTATTTAGTAACAACTATCCCGAATTTGAAAAACCATATTTAAGAAACCAATCATTCTTTTGATATAAATAAATGTTTAAAAAAAATTACGTAAAATACAACCGGTTTACAATTACACAAGTTTAAATTTTAGAAATCAGAGAAAGCGTTAATAGTGAATTAAATTTAATAAATAATAAAATATATTTTTTTAAATAGCTATCTCTTGAATTTATTTTCATATTAATATTAATAATAAAAAAAAAATATTTTTAATTTCAAATATAAATTTGTTAAATCAATGTTTTGTAATAATATTTTATAAATTTTTTTTATTAACATTTTTGATTATTTACTTAACTACTTTAATAAACTTTTGTTTATGTTTATAATTTGTCTATTGTGTTCTAATTTTTATCATGTGTTTATACTTGACATTATTATTTTTAGTATTACTCCTGATGAAAAAAGCATCGCTTTCGAAGCATGTCAATATATTTATATTGCTATAGTGGTGAATACAAAGAATATTATTTAATTCATTTATTAAAATCATTGTATTATTTTTTAATTTATTTTAGACTTCCATAATTAAATTCAGGAAATCTATTAAAATCTACGAAAAAAAAACAATTCCTACAACTTGAGCCGCTAGAGGATGATAGTTAGCACGTTGCCATCAAATGTCAGCAGCTGGTATTGTCATTTAAGAGTATTTGATACTATCCATTTGTTCTTATGTAGGAACTTAACAAATCTATTTCAATAACAATTCCTATTCTGAATTGTGGTCAGGCACTTGAGTCTCTCACTAATTACAACTAAAACGAAACGAACCGTACGATTCTATATTTTTTCACCTGTTGAATATTTATGTAAGTACAAGTTCGCTTCAAGGTTGAGAGCATCCTGTGTAATTCAATTATCCAAAGACAGAAGAGTAAATAATGAATGTGGCATGAACAAGCGTTTCTTGGCGGTTCTCGGGAAGCCACTTGTTTTATTTCAAGAAACTTTAATTTCCATTACTTCTCAGAATTGCACTGTGTTTTGACTACTCGTACAATCAATAGTTTTATATAAAGCATTCTGAAACAATTTTGAAATAGGGGTATATAATTCGTATTATGAACGTCCATTACCAATTAATTAATTTTATTTTTTTAAGAAAGAAACGTTCCAGGGTTATAAATAACTCAAAAACATTTGAAAATCTTCTACTGCCTTCACAGTAAGCGGAAAATATTAACTATGGAGGACATAGCCGAGGAATTGAAGTCACGACGCCTCGGTGGGAACGCAATGCGCCATCAACTCAGCCCCTGACCGGTGTGTTGCCGACTAGATGTATCTCATGCTTCATATACTCGTATATGTCAATCTGACGTTTCAGACATCTCCAAAACGTCTCATTGTATGAAGCATTAAAAACTCTCCTGCGGTAATCTAATGATCACAGCTTTCTGTGATTATTACTCTGTATTTCTCAACTTGTGCGATATCTGATGATATTTTTATAATTATTTAATGGCTTTTATTGTATTGGAGTCTTCTCATTCTAAGAAAACTGTTCTATAGTTCTTATACTTTTGTCCAACTCATCTATGAAATTAAAAAAAAATATATCAAAAAATGTTTTTTGTAATTCAAGTTTTTAGGTTTATTTGTGAACATACTCGTACATTGTTGCATCTAAAAATATTTTAAAAAAATTCATGCTAAAAATACAAGTTTCTAGTTCCTCCCCAACAATTAACATTTTTGATACAGGGGATTTATTTTCCCGTGGACGACGATATGTAGATGCTTGCATACACAATATGTATGTATATTGTTATATTATTGTGCTACATTTTTTTTATTTATTGCTGCATTCTATAAGATTATTGACCTATATATTATATTGAGGGTACAAATTCCCATTGTATGAAAATAATATTATAGGTAGGTCCCCACGATAAAAAAAAATAACAAAAGAAATCTCCATGATGGGCTATAGAGCTTTCAATTTATAAAACTGTTAAAAACTAAGGCAGGACGTCAAATTATTTTTCCGTAAATTTGAATTGTTCGATGAGAAAATGAATTCCGTAACAACAGTCTGTTGAAACTCCGCGAATCAGGGTACAAACTTCTTATAGAAATGATAATTTAAAAATAAATTTGTACTTGCTTTTCTCTTGTATATTGAAAATACCGTCTGGCACAGTTTATACATAGATATTACATACCACCTAATAGAAATAATTGGTAAAACGTTGGGGAAAAAATGTTTTACACATTAAATAACTGTATTACTAATATTTCCTTATAGACATGAAATGAAAACACAAATTAGCCACAATTATTTTCTCTTTTACAAAATCTCTGGCTTCAATAAGAATATATTAACATTCTTACTGGATGACGCATTGGTATTTAAACATTAGTTTTTGTCCATGCAAGCAATTCCCAACTGGTTTACACAGTATTCCTGAAATTGATTTTCCTGTTGACCAATTGAAAAATGTTGAACAATTAATAATGATTTTCACAATGAGCAAACACTTTGTGGATTGACACGATGAATTAAATGAAAAGACACTTCAGATTTTAAGTCCTGAAGATGATTCAGTCGAATCGAAACTAGTGGCTTTGACGGCCTCCATGATCGAGGGGTAAGGCTCTCGATTACGAATCCGAAGGTCGCGGGTTAAAATCCCGGCGGGCGCAAGTAATTTTTACAATTAATTAATTAAAAATAATATATGGTATATTTGCGCACGTTCCAGAGTGGAAGATACTCTCAGTATCAGCCTGGTGAAAGACCACCATTCAGAATTGAAACGTTGCTTGAAATGGCTTTTAGCCGTGTTTGGTGACCAGATCTGAATAGCCAGGTATTCTCATCCGGTTCCTATTCCTTTTCTCCTTCCCCTCCCCACTACCATTAGCCTCACAACATTCTCCAATTGGGCTGCCATAGTCTCATTGGCTCCAGACGGTTGGGAGCAGTTGGGACTCTTGTGCGATATTCACATATAAAAAAAATTCGACGTATTTATACAAAAATAATACTGGTTTGAAAAAGTTTCTTTTCATTTAATTCAATAAATGATGATATATTTTCTAATTTTTGACGCCTGGATATTTGAAATCCCCAACGATTTGCCGGCAAATATTTGAGGATTTTAAGTTAACTTGAGAAGTTTTTTTTAAAAGTAAAATAAGAACACCATTCGATAATATTTTCTGAGATAAATACAGTTTTTCTTCTTTATATGACGATATCAGAGTCTTAAGAGGGAGAGGGACGTCGCGGAGGGTTTTTGCAATAATTATAAATAATGGTAATGTTTTAACGCAATACAATAAACATAAAGTTTTTATTACATATTTTAAAAAATTACACGGGCTTTATTTTATCAAAATCAAATCAGAAATATGACTTTTTTTGAGGGTCCTGCGTATGTTTAACAAAATATTTATAATTTATGAATGTCCTCAAAAAACACTTTGTAGTTTTTTCTTTCAAATGGAAAGAAGAAAAAAAAAAAAAAGAATATGGTACAGTTTAATTTTTTGGTAAACATTAATTTCAATATTTTTTTTCAATGCGGATTAAATTTTTTTGATTAAGTTTATTTGAAAAAAAACCTACCCAGATAATTATTATTTTTCTCCACTTTTAACATTATTTTATTATTTTGTAAAACATACGTAGGACGGTCAGAAAACGTTATATTTCTGATTTGATTTTGAAAAAAAAAACTAATCCCACGTAACTTTAAAAAAAATCTTTAAAACATTATGTTTATCGTATTGGGTTATAGTATTATCATTATTTCGAAATGATAACTTACGCTTTCCGACGTCCCTCTCCCCGTTAAAGTAGTCACAATAAATTACTGCCTTTATTTTATTTTTCAATCTGAAAATCTCTTCTGATTCTAAATACAATACAGATATAAGCTACATGAGATTAAATCAAACACAAAGCGAATCTTTTCCAAATTTAACCGATGTAATACAATACACCGTTATCAAAAGTGTATTTTGTTCCTTGAGCCCAGGTGTAGCGATACAGCCTTAGAACGAACGAATAAAGTACTGCATCAACATTTCGCTGTATTGAAACCGCATCATGCGCTTTATTGACCGCGAGGGAACGTTTTGCTGGTGTCAGGTGTTCGAGGGTACTGCTACCCGCAGCCCGGTGTCATAAAAGCACGATTTAAAAAGTATATATTTACCACATCTGTCGTATAGGAGCACTGACAGGATATTGTTCTGCGCGCAGAGTCAAAGAAATACCTAGATTAGAAAACAAGGAAGAATTGGTGAAGGGCTGGGGTTTGCAAGGGATAAAATTCAAAGAGTATATGATAATTTTTACGCTGTAAAAAGAATTAATTTGCTACCGAAATCTTCTAGTTAACAACGCGTATGTAATTAAAATTTTCATTTCAATGCCTTTCTTCGAAACCACGCTGAATCTCTAAGTACTTCTTCCATTAATTTATTTGTTGTATGGTTGGGAAAACAGTTAACGTTTCATAAAGTTAACGATAGAAAAAAAAAATTGAATAATTCTTGTGATGTTCGAAAATCTAATATTTTCTTTCTTTAAATGTATGTTTTGATTGCAAATGATTGTAATAAATTACTCTTATACGGATGTAGAAAAGATGTTCATATGTTTTTTTAATGGCAACATTTCACAATGGTAGCTAGGCTACTAGAAATCATAATTTTATCATGTTTGAGCCCGTTTCACACAAGATATTATTGGAACTGAAGGGAAGAAATTGTCTTGCATTTCTACCCTTTCTTAGATCTATGGCTCTGTGCAATACTTTGATATTTTCTACAGACTTGCTATTTGATTTCGATTTTGTTGTTTTTCCTTTAGAATTGTAGAAAATCCAATTATAAATGTATTTAGTTTCTTTATTATGTGCAAGTTCTCATGCCTTCACGGGTTCTTGAAATAAACAAAATGTAATTATAAATATCTACCTTTTGCCAAGGCATTAATGCACAACGCAAACAATGTATTAATATCGTGGTAAAAATACATAAACATTCCAAATTAAACGCTAACTTTGTCCATAACTTGCCTGGGTGGATGTATTAAACGAATTGTTTACCTTGCTAACGAATCTTTTAATTCCAACTGTAGGAATTTACTCTAATTGCTATAACTTTAACTGCTATTGGTGCATTTTAGAAGTATGCGGAATGCTGATTAAGTAACTAGGTAACTCACTTGGTTCCTGGACTGGGTCGGGGAGAAAAAAACCTTGTTGAAAAAGTGTTCGTTTTCAGCACGGAGGTCAACTGTTTTATACCCATGTAAAGAATGTATTGATATTCGCGTGCAAAATGTACGGTGAATGTATGTAAAATAAAGCAGCAAATACCACTTGACCATTTAAATAACACCAGAAAAAAATGCAATATGATATAATAAGTAATTTAATAATCCTGCGATTAAGTTGCCTTTTATTTAACATTATTTTTATAAAGAAAGACAAAAGTTCCCATGTTTAAAAACATGAGTTTTATTTTTTCAATATTTTAGTAACCAGTGAATCAGTTTACAGAGTATGTTTCTTAACTATGAATATAAAACTTGTTTTCACATTTTATTTTGTTGTTTTTTGATATAGAAATGAAAGCTTATGTTTAGCATCGTGATGATAATAGCATATTAAGAATTTGCAATTAATTTGGTTAAAGGAAATGTAAACTTAAAATATATATATGATATACTAGTATATACATACCTACATACGAGTATATGGTATATACAAATTAAGAAAATAATTTTATAATTTTGTTGTTTTTACACTGAATAGCTCTTTAATTGCTTTTACTTTTTTTTAATAAATACACATATTTCGTTTTCCTAACTTAAAGACGTAATACTATTTCTTAACTTACACAATTTTTTTCCAATCTTACACAATATTAATTCCCAAGTTACATAATATTAATTCCCAAGTTACATAATATTAATTCCCAAGTTACATAATATTAATTCCCAAGTTACATAATATTAATTCCCAAGTTACATAATATTAATTCCCAAGTTACATAATATTAATTCCCAAGTTACATAATATTAATAATACATAATAATTTAGTTCACTTAGCTTAAGATAGAACACTTTTTTAAAATAATGTTTATTCGTTGTTCGGTTTTCGGGCTATCGGGAATGCGTATTCCCCCAAGGCCCATGCTTCTTTTACTACTTCCAATCTTTACTGTATTCGTCTATAATTTATTTTTTGTCTTGCGTAGTGTTTGCGTACTTTTGTCGTTTTTATAAATGATGTGGATTACGAATAACTTGACTGTATTTGAAAAACTCCCACTGCCATCATTAAAAGCGAATGTTGTTAGTGCAATGATGGAGGACCTAGCTAGCCGAGATATAGAACCCACAACGCCCAGGTGGGAACCCGAAGCATTTGTCAACTCAGCCACTAATCGACCAGTTACTATAAGTACCAAAAACTTCATTGACAAGTTAAGAAAAAAAACATATTGAGACATATATATATTTTCTTTCGGTTACGACAGAAATTGAGGTCGAAAGTTCGAAGCCTGGCGGCCACAAATACAATGTTAATTATTTCTAGACAATTTATTTAAGTTATTTCCATATATTCATATAAGTTATTTAGAGTTATATCTTATTTATATACATTTCTTAAAAATATTGGTATCCACTTTGTGGCGTCATTATTAATAAATTAATAAAAATGCTTTGTAAACACCACCTTTTTAATGTGTAAATATCATCATGCTTCCAAAGCGAGTCTTTCCTCATCAGGACTTGTGAAATACTAAGTATTATGTATTATTATTATTATTGTAGTCTATAAGGCCTGATGAGGAAAGCTTCGCTATCGAAGCATGTTGATATTTATATATTAAAAAAAGTTGTGTTTACAAAGTATTTTTATTAAGTTATTTATATACAGTTTATATAAGTTATTTCCATACAATGTATCTAAGTTTTTTCCATACAATTTACATAAAATAAAATCTTATTCTGGGGCGCGTCCCGAGTGTAAGATACCCTCACAATAGAAGCAAAGCGTGAAACTTTATCGAAGGAAGGTGTACGTTTTGACAATGATCTCCATCCCATTCCATTCTATCCAGGTCCGAGTACTTCTGATGAGATGACAAGCAGTGAGTCAAGCATTCGAATCCGTTCGGGCAGAGTTGTTAAAAAACCCGATAGATATAATCCATCGGATTATAATTAATTGTGTTTCATTGTATTTGTTATTATGTTGTTTTGATTTTATGGTTTATTACTGTCATGAATAGTACTTGGATTTCGTTGTTTGATAATGGTTATGTTGGTATTTTTTTTTGTTTATTAGGAAAGGAGAGATGTTGGTATAATACTCGTATACACTATGGATCACTTTTACAGTTTTGTCTATGGGACATAACCTCAGTCAGTCGCTTGTCAAACCGTTGTCACCGGCAATGGTCAATAAATCTACTTTACATTTATAAGTGCTTTTTAATATAACACTTCAATACAACGATTTTCTTTAGTCGTATTTAGTGACCAGATCTAAAAAGCCAGATCCTAACCCAAATTGTTTATAAGCAAAGTTTCGTTTAACCAATTGGTTACTTCGAAGTATATTATTTGTTTTCTTGGTTCTTACCACGTCGTTGCGCTTTAAAGTCACTTTGCTTTGATCAAGTCAAGAGCTTGCGAAGACTAAAAACCATAACGCATGAAAATGTGTCTCTACAGACCAGTCGACCATAATTCATTCGCTCGGGTACCAAATATACAACCGAGCAGTAGCTGCTCGCGACTTTTTTGTGGTAGGGTGTTAAATTTAAAAGCTAAAACTGTAATTACATACATTTTTTTAAAGACAGATATATACTTATGTGTTATAAATAGAATGGCACATTTGAATTCTTCCAATTACAATCTCACAGATATAAAACAAATGCAGCTGCAAATTCACCATTTAACAGTGCTCGTCATTCATTCAATAAAAATAACCTAAACAATTCAAACATCGATATTTTTTCGGATTAGCTGGCCACATTTAAAAGGATTGGCACTTCCATAATATGTAGATCACCACTGCTCACACCTACAAACAAATCATTGAAAAAGATAAACATTAACATGTCCCAAATGAAACACGAAACCGAAAAAAAACACAGAAAGTAAAAAGGTATCAGTCGCATCTGGGACTCGAACCCAGGATTTAAATAATTTGTAAATTTAATTTTTGGAAATTGTTTTTCATTGCAACAAATGTGCTGTTTTCTTTCTGTAGTAAAAAATATATTTTTTTTAATTTTAAATTTTTTAAAATTCATCCCCATCACAGAAGCGATGCCTCCATCCGTATTAAGAGGAATATTTCATACAAAACTTAATTTTTGATTTGAGGCCAAAATACTCACCTACTTTTTTTCATAAAACAGTATGTTAAATATCTAGTACGGATTAGAAGTAATTTATTTATTTTTGTTTTACATTATGAAATATAGACCATTAAAGAAATTAGTTTTTTGTGGTTTTAGAGGCACCTTTAACAATTATTTGGGGGCTAACATTGATTAAAAAAAATAAATACCCCGTCTGCTTTGAAAATATAATGAAATGTGGAATAAAAAATGAAAATAGGCATTACCGTGGATTTTAAATTAAATTAAAAACGACCAATTTACGTTGGAACACAAATTTGCCGTATATAATTTAAAATATCGATCCGAAAAAAAGGTTTTTTTTTTAAATGTTCTGTTTTTATATTTTGATCCTATCAAATACAATAAACCCGCAGATCATTTTCTAAGTTGCCTCTAAAATTATGGAATTTAATGTTTTTTCATGGCCTAAACTTCATAATTTAAAACAAAAATAAATAACATACGTACTAGACATTTACTGATACTTTAATTAAAAAAATATATCATTCAGTTTGGATGGGTATTGTGGCCTCAAATTCAAAATCAAGTTATGTATGAAACAGTCAGCGCAGCCCCGTTCCTCTTAATAAGTATTAAAACAGTGCTTGAAATGTATGATAACAGAAGGTCTTATAATATCATATAAAAAAAACTCAGAACGAATTTAATTAAAACGTTGAAATTTAATTTTTGATTTTCAGCAAACTTGTGCGGGAATAGGAGCTCCTCATGCTCGTACTTGACAGCCTTATTTATTGTTTTCAAGTTTAATTTGTAGTACTCCATTGCAATTTAAAGTTTTTGTTTTATTTTTGGTAATTCCTATTATTATTTAATTGAAATAAAACGGTTTATTTATGAACAAGTTCCGGTGAATAATTATTATTACGAGTGACAGCTATTTGCCTTCCAAAGGTATTATCAAACTTGTTATTATCAAAGACGGTGTCGGAAACGAAACAGCTGTCATGCGTAATAATAATTAACAAGTATAACTTTTTTAATGAATGAACAGTTTTTAAACATAAAACATAATAATTATTACCTACTTTAACGGAGGATAGAACGCGGTTGGTGCAAAAAAAAACAGTGCTGATACCAACCCTGATGTATGGCAGTGAGGCATGGAACTGGCAAAGAAAGGATGAAAGTAGACTGAATGCTGTAGAAATGAGATCTCTGAGACGAATATGTGGCTATGTATGATCGTGTGAAAAATGTTGAGATTCGTAAATAATGCAAGGCTGATGAAAGCGTAATGACGCTTAGATGGTTCGGGCATGTAGAGCAAATGAACCAATAAAGGAGTGTAAGGAGAATATATGACGCGAATGTGAATGGAAGGAGAATCCGGGGACATCCGAGGAAGACATGGCACGATCGAGTGAATTAAATACTTGTGTCGGGCCATGTAAGAAGTCGGAATAATAGAAGAGATTCTATGAGACGTTGTATGACTGTGAATGAAGCGAGAAGTATATGCCAAGATCGAGTCGTTTGGCGGACCGTCCTCTCTGTTACCCCTGCGGAGAAATGGAGTGATGGTTAGTTAGTTAGTTACTTTAAAACCTTTTATGCAAATAAAGTAATATTAATTACTTTGTTTACCCCCACTGTTTTTAATATATGAATATCAATATCTTTCAAAAGCGAAGCTTTCCTCATCAGGATAAACAGTATACTAAAAATAATGACAAGTATGGACAAAAAAATATATTTGTGGATATAAAATGTATCCTAATGAGGAACGCTGTGCATTCGAAACATGTTGATATTTATGTATTAAGAACAGTGGTGTTAACAATGTTATTCTTATTAATTTATTAATTATGGCGCCACAAAATAGCAACAAATCTATCGAGGAAACTTTTATACAAAAATTGTACATCCTTAAAAAGTTACCATTAAAAAGAACAAGCCTTATTTTTCACGATCCGCCATAGAATCGCGTAAACAAGAGCCTAATATATGCGTATGCTTAAAAATGAAAATATTTTTAAAAGGTGAATAAATTCTTTTTTATGATGATTTATTAATGACCATAACTATTACAATGATCCACCTAAACAGAAAACAATGTGTTGGTCATAATCGTTTATTCCGAAAACTTCCGTAACTGCGGTGTACACCTAATATCGCGATACCTTTTTCAATTAGGCAGAATGAATGGTAAAAAAGCTCCACCGAATGGGACGAAGAAGATGGGGAACAGACGTCCCGCGAAATAAATTAACAAAGTTTTTATTCCCCAACTTTGTTCAAATATTTTCGCGAGTTCACTAAGCGCGCCGTGATGTTGTACCTTGCATGTTTTACAAAAACATAGGAATTATGGCCATTCCCATCCGAAGTCGGGCGAGATTTGATAACTTGGAAGATGTGCGTGTTCCGAGTTGGAATAATATTCACGTAGTTTAAATTGGAGGTGAGGAGAGGAAGGCCGATTTTTGTTGTCGGCTAACAACGTTGCTATTTATGTTTGTTTTGTTTATTCGACGTCACATTTCATAGCAGTGCTGGGATGGGGAGTTATAAGAATAGTGTCTTGTTAAATATTAGGTTTAACAAAGTTTTTATCATTTGTCTTTGAGTAAAATAATAAACCCCCTTGGAAATAATTTTCTAACTGGATATTCGTAGTTGTAATCCATTGTAAGATAGTGATTTTATGTGTTGGCAACTGCATACCATAAATACTAACCCAACCTAATGTATTATTATGACTGCTATTCTTGACATTGAACAATGCTAGGAATTTATTATTTTTTAGTAATATTAACAATACGTCAAGAATATTGTATTAAACTCAAAATATTAATTGTTTTTCTGTTTAATTCGTAGAACTCCATTTTTTTTTTAAATGATGTAAAATCAAATTTAATTAACGTTATTATCGAAACAATATAACGCATTTAAATAAATCAATTAAGAAAACATTATCAGTTAAATACGAGGAAACACATGTAAATGTGAAAACTTCACAGAATTCAGAATAATTTTTTTTTTAAACTAAATTTGACGGCCTCCATGGTCGAGGGGTAAGGCTCTCGACTACGAATCCGAAGGTCGCGGGTTCAAATCCCGGCGTGCGCAAGTAATTTTTATTTAATTAATTTGTGTTGTTTCACAATTAATTCATTTAAAAATAATATATAGTATATTTGCGCACGTTCCAGAGTGGAAGATACTCAGTATCGCCCTGGTGAAAGACCACCATTCAGAATTGAAACGTTGCTTGAAATGGCTTTTAGCTGTGTTTGGTGACCAGATCTGAATAGCCAGGTTTTCCCAACCTTCCTCTTCCCCTTCTCCTTCCCCTCCCCAATACCTTCAGCCTCCCAACATTCCCCAATTGGGAATGCCATAGTCTCACTGGCTCCAGACGGTTGGGAGCAGTTGAGACTCTTGTGAGGTATTCATATAAAAAAAAAAAAAAATAGGTTTTACCGATAATAAATCATTATTTTTAAAAACCCGTCCAAATTAGAATGGGGTGGGAGTAAATAAAATCATATATATTAGTCGTTACAATGTGGATTAACCGCAGTTTGAAAATGGAATTAAACGCCAAAACAGCGGTCATAATAATAAAAACTAAAAATACTTTGCAGAACTTAATAATAACATTATTAAATTTGATTTACATTAAATTAAAAACAAAAAAACGAAAAGAACGTCCCATGTACCTATTATATAGATTCAAAAAAGATAGTTTATATTTTCAGGTTTTTTGCATTGGACTGTCTTAATAAAGAATAAAACTGGATTTTATAATAAAAATAATGTTTTAAAATCTGCTTACATAACTAACTAACCATCACGTCGTTTCCGCGAAGGAGTAGGGAGAAAGGATGGGCCGCGAAACAACTCTTCGAATACAGTTCTCGCTTCATTCACATTCCTACAAGGTCTCATACATTCTTTTCTGTTATTCAGATTTTCCACGTGCTTCCATGATTTCATTTCTCACATGCAAAATATAACACACACATAAAAAATATCCAATGTCTTCTACTATTTTTATCAAAGAGCGTTAGACTTGCTTTTATTTTTATTAGCTTAAAGTTTAAATGGAAAATGATTATTGTCAAACAGTTCAACAATGTTTTCGGAAGGCAAAAAAGGTGTAATGGTTTAAAATAACTATGACTAAATACACCTACTAAAACATAATTGTAGATCTTCAGAACAGACAAACTAAAGTTAACAGGGAAGTTGGTAGTTCTTTCAAGGAACCTAATTGGCATAGCAGGTGCAAAAACTTATATTTATTTGAATCATTGACGCCATTCGGCTTTTAAGTAGTATAACTATATGTATAAGATATAACGTATAATATGAGAAATGCGTAAGCAAAGAAGAGTCCCTATTAGCGTGTAAAACAACAAAGGATAGTGTAAATAACACAGGATAGTGTAAGTAACAAAGCAAAAAATGAGATCCCCAAAAATAGATGAAAGAATATAATTGTATTTCCTTTGGAAGTCAATTGTAATAATAAACTTGATCTTGCTATTATTAATTAAATTTATGATTTACGTCACGGTTTTTATCTCTCGAAAGTTTCAAAATTATTTTCATTCAATCCCAAGCTAAGAATAGAGCTTTTATTGATAGAAGTGGGAAAAATAAATAATAATAAAAATTCGTTGGGAATGATTCCCAATGAAGTGGTTGTAAAATAAACTATATTTGTTATTATTTAATTTTAAATTATTATGTTTGTTTATTTAGTATGTATATAGTGAATTTGTTTTATTTTATGTGAATATTACATAGGAGTACCTACTACTCTAAACTGCACGGAGCCAGTGGGACTATGGCATTCTCAATTGGGATGTGTTGTTAAACCGAAGGGATTGGAGAATGGAATGAGATGAAGAAGAGGATGGTTACGTAGTACCTGGCTATTCAAATTTGGTCACGAAAGATGGCTAACCCATTTCAAAAAATATTTCGATTTTGAATAGTGGTATTTAACCAGGGCGATACTGATTGTATCTGTAATACTGTAATCTGTAATATTTAAATGTGAAATAATTCTAGCCTTACCTTTATCGGCCTAGGATACTAAGTATGTCGAATAGAAAGTTGTTAATAAATATTTTAAAATGAGAACTTATAGTTTTTTTACAATTATTCATACAAAACCTATACGTTTAAAATCTACCATTTCAAAAGATGAACTAAATCACTAGAACAAAACAGTTTTTTTTAATATGTCGGTATCATTTCTTGCCACAAATAATATTTATTGCATGCTGGAACAATACCCATAGTTGCACATTTCCGCCATTCATATCACACAGTGGTGGGTGATGCGCGCCATCTCAATCACTCGTGCTATTTATTACCAAAGTTGCATGAGGGGGTAAGGTAATCGCTTGCCGGACCACCAGTAGGTACCAAATGTTCATGCAGCAGTAAGTCAATATTACTCTGACCGTCTACCGGAGGCCATGTTCGTTGATGAATTAAGTTTTTTTTTTATAAAATTAACTATATCATGATAATTATTTCACGGAAACGCAGTAAATATGTTAGCCATTAGAATAATTTCCAATAAAATTTATGAATAAATGCATATTTGCATGCCAAAGGTTAATATAACTTAGAAGACATTGAGAATATAATAAAAAATAAAAATAATTTAACTTACAGTCCTGCCGTGAAAAATGCTCACATGCCGGCGCCCTTGAGGCGATTTTTCACAAAAACGGCGATATACAAATCATACAATTATTATTATTATTATTATTCACCTCTCTCCGTCTCTTCCCCTACCCCTCCGCACACAATTTATTTACTCTCAGTCATGCCTCATCTGCTTGATGTAGATTTTTCCATATTATTTTTGTAATTTATTTTTTTTTGTATCAATTTTACTTGAAGAAGGAACGGTAAATCCGAAACCGAAAACTATTTTTAAACCAATTTGGTCTCTGTGGTCGAGGGGTAAGGCTCTCGACTATGTATCTATGGGCTTGATTTCGAATCCCAGCGTGTGCAAGAAAATTTTCGTTATTTAATTTGTTTTACTTCATAATTAGTTCATTAAAAATAATATGCATCATATACTTACCTTTATCGGCATAGGATACTAAGTATATCGAATAGAAAGAAGTAACATCAAATGTATCAAATGTGTAGATGTACAATTTTATGAATTCAAAGGTTCCTACGTGTCTGTTTGATAAAATGCGGTGGTCCCGTGACTCTCAGTCATACAATATACGCCAAAGAGACCATTTGCTTGTTCTCCCCAGACATCGAACTGCTGTATTTGGGGGTAGTTACAGCTATTGCTCAACAAAACTTTGGAATGAAATACTACTGTTTATTCGAAGGTCCATATCGCTGCAGTGCTTCAAGAAGTTCTGCAAGAAATGGTTGCTGACTACACAGTCAGCCGTACAACATAATTATAAATAATAAAATGGATGCTTTTAGATTCAAATTCATTTTATTTATTTTATGTAACTTTAACTTTATTTAATTTTTCTAGGTACCGCTGAAAACCATCTGCCCCTTGGGATCCGGAATGAAAAGCTGAGCAGTGACCTTTTTGTCAATTACTAAAACTATGTTATATGTAAAAATAAAATGTTTTAATTAACAACTTGACAAATGACGTATCAAAAAAAAATCGCATGCCGGTATTCGAACCCGTTACCTCTAAGATTACTTCGTCTAAGCATTCCTCTTGAATATGTTTTCTTCAATCACACATATTATAAACACTAGATCTCTGACTCAAAAACACATAAACAAGGAACCACAAACACAACATTTGGACAAAAAAACTTCTTGTACTATATTACTAAACTCTACAACAAAATGCCACTATCCTTCAAAAATCACAATAACAATAATAAATTTAAACATCAAATAAAACACTGGATACGTTATATAGGGAGATCTGAAATAGAAAATATATTAACACCGAAACCACTCAACGGTACTTAAAAGACCTCACCTTACAATCATTATATTTTTTTCATCAGATAATAAGATAATAGAACATTATTATTATTATGCAGATTTTGAACGGTGAAAATTAACTGTAATTTTTTTATGGAAAATGAAACAAACTTAACAGAGAACCGGTAATGTTAGTGTACGAGTACATGTACCTACATCTATAAAACGTAAGTATTTTTTTGGTCACTTCCAAAGCGGTTAGGAAGAACTGTTAGTAAGATTGTTGTTCGAATAAATAAACTTTAGATTAGTTTTTAATATTCGCGGAGTCGCTGGCAGAACAAGCTGCGGTTTAGCAAAAATCATTAAAAACAGTTAAATGTTTACTACTTTACCTCAGCCACTCGAAAAATGTGGATCCATTAAGCGAATAATGAGTTCACATGTTCGTAGGCCATTTATTCCATAGTAAGTCGGGCGCGCTAGTTCTACACTAAACTTTTTAGGTGGCGGGTTTTAGCTTTCTTCTGAGTAAAAATATTAATTGATGGAATAATAAATTTTGATTTGTACTGTTTCCGAAGGTTGAAGTAATAAACATATTGTTTTTAATATTTTCAATAAGGCTCGTATTTTTTATTCAAGTAGGTTAATGTAATCAAATGTTAAAATTTATTATCTACGAAATAATATTAAAAATAACTGGGAAATGCAGCTTTAGCAGCTGTGCGTGAAACCTTGGTTTGAGATTGATGCTTCAGTCCGTTGTAGCATATAACAGGGACGCCTGGAAGAGCTTTGGCGTAGCGATGGATCTTCGGTCCGAATAGGAAAAGTGCACGAAAGTAATGGGGATGATTCTCTTTGCAAACATCCTAGAAAAGTGAATGCGTGCAAAATTAATTAAATGTGTCGTATATTATCAATACACATGTTGACATTTATTTTTTAAAACAATTTCAGATTTATATCAAATGAAATATTAATGCATATATACCTTCTCGTTTCATGTTTTCATATAAATATTTCAATTTGCTTATACATTTTTTTAAGAAACTTATTATTCGTTAATCGTTGCAGAATATCATAGCTATGTGAAAAGTGCTTTTAATATATGAGAACAGGACTTAAAACTATTTTTGAAATAAAGGCTTTAATGATTATTTAACAAATCTAAGTTTCAAGGAAAATGGTAATGAAGTTATTCGAGTTAGTTATCATAAGACATTTCAATTGGTTGAACCCATAGCAAATAGAAAAAATATTCCGAAATACGTAAAATACCACCAATTTTGAAAAACGACTGGAATGTCATATATTTCTCAATACTCCTTCGTCCCTTTCACCCTACATAAGCCTATGAAGAAAGCAGAATTTTTATGCAGCAATGACTTCATGAATGTAGTAAAATCTAATAAAACCCACGGTTATGAAAATATGCTTTATCGGTCCTAGCATTTGTCAGGTGAACGATTCATGGAATTTGCCGAAAATAAAAAATAAACACTAAGTTTTTATTTTGTGATTGAGTACTAAAAAAAATATTATGCACAAATGAATTTTCTAATCAAAGTAATAACATTTTCCGAGGATTATTTAATACATCATTAAATACGTTCATAAAATAAATAGATGTTTATATTAAGTAAATGAAACACGTTGTTATAAGCCATGAATATATTTTATTTTCACCAACCGGTTTCGCTAAACTCAAGTTTCATCAGGGTAAATATAATAACTGTTATACATCAGGGTATATATATAATAACTGTTATTATATTTTACTGATGAAGCTTGAGTTAAGCGAAACCGGTTGGTGAAAATAAAATATATTCGTGGTTTATAACAACGTGTTTCATTTACTTAATACCATGTCAAACCACAAAGTGATTGCTTCTTACGGAAATAAATGTTTATAATTTTTTTAAAAGATTGGTATTCACTGTGTGGCATCATTATCAATAAATGAATTAATTTTTAAATCTTTACATGTAGCAAACACTTTGTGGGAATACATAATTATAAAAAAATAAAATAATTTTGTTTTAGACTAGATTTGTCTAACACCCCCATTTTTAAAATATTTTGTTTTAACTAGATTTGTCTAACACCCCCATTTTTAAAATATTTCCATTACCTCCGCCCACTTTCACCCCTCCCTCTGAAGCTCCTTCTTCCTTGCCCCCCACCTAAGTTGATGTTCTGTCTCTCTCTTCTAATTTTCTATTAAATACCATGTATTTCTGTATTATGTTTAATATATTTTTATTCACCCCTTAGGAAGGTTCAGGTTGAATCGAAACCGGTTGGATGAAAAAATAATAAAGTGGAATTAAAACAAAGTTATTTTATTTTTTTAGAATTAATTTTTTTTTGCGTTCAACACTTTATTAATATACACATATCTACATGTTTCGAAAGTGATGCTTTCTTCATCAGGAATATACAGTATTCTATATATTTCCAACGAAGAAAGCATCGCTTTCGAAACATGTTCTCAGTGTTGTGCACCTATACATTATTATACATACACATATATCATAAATATGTTTATATGGAATATTCCCGACTAGCTCGATCTCAGGAATATTTATATGTATAAAGATACACATATATATGTATTTACTCATACATATAAATATTCCTGAGATCAAGCTAGTTGGGAATATTCCATAAAGTAGATCTATTGGTGATCTTTACTAATATTTCAATCTAAATGTAATTACGAACCGGATCGAGAGATTACGATATACCGACTATATATCATGTTCTTTTTTGTTAACTTAAAACCTTTTTTTTTCTGTTCTCAAAATCATTTCAATGTTAAAATATGTAAAAGCCCAACTGGGCCTTAAAAATTAATAAATAAATAAATATGCGTATATTAATAAAGTGGTGAATACAAAATATTTTAAATTCATTTATAAATAAATGTTTGTTAATTTTTGGGCTATTTCCTAGAACCGTGTTACACTTCTTCCTCCTTATTATTCCAACATTTTGAGACAATGCTTCGGAAATGTAAAACCATCAATTCCAGAAATTTCATCCACAGAACATTATTATGCCTATAGAGTAAAAAAGGACAAAAACATAAGGTTCAGGGAAGAATTCTTCACCTTCAAGGACCGCGGTTGCAAAATCACAAAAGTGGTTAAGAAGATGAAACACGAATATTCTATGCTTCAAAACATTATAAAAAAATCTTACTTGGCTCTATAATTTTTTATAAGCTGTTCTGTAAAATATCTGTATTTTAACGTAAGATTTTGACAAAAATAAGTTAATACTAACCGAAACTTTTATCCTTCATTCCTTTAACCCTTTCGTACCGTACGTATACTTGAAAATACATAGATTTCAGAATTAATAAATATAAATTTTCGCTTTTCATTTTGCGCGCAATTTTTTAATTGGACTTTGGCATAGAATAACACGCACTAGAAGAAGTACCTTCCACGTATGTTTAAATGGAAGCCGGCATGCCTTTGACTTAGTACCTCTTGGTTCTAGCTCCGAGAGAGCCAATGAAAATAAGGCAAATATAGCGCTCCGTGTCTCTTACACCGCCTGCATTGTTTATTTCCATTCCATTTGATCGATATGAAATGATGATGAAACAGTTTTTTGTATTGGAAATATAATGCCCAAATAGACTTTTAGTCCTTGAAATGCGCCCACGTCGCATTGTCTGTGTTCTTCTTCTTCTATGGATTTTAGTTACTCGTTCAGGCGGCAGCCATGATAATATTTAGAAAGGGGATTTTTGTTTTTTATGCAACTTCAATACCTTTTGCATTTTTTTTTATTAATGCAAGCCCGCTTTCCGACGGTCCGGTAAGGAATGAACACCTCACTGTGTGTAGACACTATGCAGAAAAGTAAGGTAGCGGCTTGCAGCGCATTCCATTATAGAGCTTTTCTGCGCAGTGTCGGCGATAGCCAGTAAAATGTTCGTTCCTTACCGGACCGTCAGAGAGCGGGCTTAGTTTTGAAGTTATGTTTTTATTCAAATGAATAAGAAATATTTTCGGTAAACTTCTAGTTAATACATAAATATCAACATGTTTCGGAAGCAAAGTTTTCCTCATCAGGATACAAAATACACTAAGAAATATTGATAAGATTAGAATACATGGAAAAAATAATAAAAACTTAAGAGTAGACATGATCGAGTTGTTTGGCGGTCAGTCCTCTCTGCCTACCCCTGCGGGGAAACGGCGTGATGGTTAGTTAGTTAAGAATACACAAAATACAAACATAAATAATAAAAGATGATAGTTGGTAAGTAATTGACCGGTCAGTGGCTGAGTTGGCATCGCGTTTGGGTCTCACCCAGGCTTCGTGAGTTCAATTCCTCGGCTGGTAAGTCCTCCATTTACGACACATCTTCCGCTTACTGTGATGGTAATAAGAGATTTTCAAATATTGTCAGGTTATTCGTATTCAGGAAATATTTGTCTTTCTTTAAAAAAATGTAAAAATAATGAAAAATTTCTCTTAAATATTAAAATTTTATTATTTTTATAATTACTATGGGGAAATAACAAGACAGGAAAAAAAATGATTATAAATGTCACGTTTATAATTTTCATTAAAAATACTCTAAATATAGGTATTAACAAGAAAATAAATTTAATTGATAATATATTTGACTATTAACATTCTTTCTTATATCTAATAATTCAAATTGTTGCTATTTTTATTTCCAATAGTCATTTGAATAAAAATGACACCACCCAGTAATTTTACAACTATCGAAATCCTCAACACGGGAAATCACAATGAGGATATCATCATTTGTTATTTTGTAAAAAAAAACAATATTATTATTATTATAATTATTGAAGAAGTTATAATTTTTTTGTTTAATTTTAAAGTCAATTTTTTTAATTACCAAAATGTTGTATTTTTTGTACAGATATAATTCGTAATTTGATCTAATGTTGTTTCAATTGAAAGTAGCAATAACTTCTACAGAATTGAAAAAAACCACCAAAAAAATTCCACAAGGTGTTATCAAGCATCAACTATGTTTTATCACTTCCGGTTTTAATTCAGGTCAAAAAGAGATAATATCAATTTCATCTGTGGACTATTTCCATTCTTTATTATATGCGATGGGCCGTATTGAATTATTGTTAATGTTAAGAACTTGATTAGCAGATGGGGTAGCGCCCATTATTTCCAGGAAACTTAACAACATGTCATTGCTCTCAGTATCTGAGCTGGACCGTATCTGGTCCTCAGGGATAAAGGTATATAAGTTTGAAGGATTAGAGTGCGCACGTACTTGCGTACCACCCACAGAGAGTTACACGGATACACATGTGTTGAGGGCGTGTCCGTGAAATATTTCCTTGCTTCCGGTGAAATTGTCAACATATTTTCAAATGTCGACATTATTTTTTGAGACATTATCAATTAAATTGAATTGTCTAGGGCTTAGCAGTCGAAAGATCTCATGTAAACTGGCAACACCATTTATTTGGAAATCGGTTTGAATCACACTGCTAAGGATTGTTACTTCAGTGATTGCCAAATAAATGTCTTAGCTACTAGCAGTGCGCCTCCAGCGATAGAAACCATCGCCTGAAAATATCTTTATATATATATCCTATTCAGATGTCGTAAATAGTTAATTTACCATTAACATTGGTAAACAATTACATATGGTCTCGAGTTTTTTTTTCTAAATACCGAGTCTTTCCACAATATTACAAAAATTATTCATTAATATTTCAATTTTTTATACCTGATTAATTTTTTTTTAAAAATAAATACAAGAGTTCCAACTGCTCCCAACCGTCTGGAGCCAGTGAGACTATGGCATCCCCAATTGGGCAATGTTGTGTGACTGAAGGTATCGGGGAGGGGATGGAGAAAGGAAAGAGGAAGGTGGGACACCAAACACGGCTAAAAGCCATTTCAAACAACCTTTTAATTTTGAATGGTGGTCTTTCACTAGGGACATACTGAGAGTATCTTTTAATCTGGAACGTGCGCAAATATACTATATATTATTTTTAAATTAATTATTTGTGAAACAGCACAAATTAATTAAATAAAATTTACTTGCGCACGCCAAGATTTGAACCCGCGACCTTCGGATTCGTAGTCGAGAGCCTTACCCTTTAACCATGGATGCTGTCAAAAATATAATGATTCATAAAAACGATTTTTAAACCCTTTTATTTTTAATTCGACCTGTTGCAGCCTGTCACGGTCATTTTCAAACTGGTATAATTTTTCCTTTACAATTTTTGGACTGTCTAGGAGGGGTATTAAACTAGGCTTTATATATACATTATTTGAATCAGTCTTGCTTTATCTTGATTTTACGCACTTTAGAGTAAGATTTTTTGTATTTATTCATAATATATATGTATAACTTTATGTAAAAAAATACATTAAAAAAAAATTGTACTAGTCCAAAGACGACCATAAAAATAATTAAAAAATAAAAAAGTTTAAAAAAAACGTTAAAAATGGTTTTAAAAAGTCTTTAAAAATCACTCAAATCAGTTATATAAAAATACAACTTTAAATTGTATCCAACTTACGTATTTGGCTGTGATATTGATAAGAATAAGAGCTCAGTAAATAAGTACACACCCACAGTGTTAGAAATTTTGTTTGAACAAGACCGGGGCTATCTTGGGTGTCAGTATCCATGCATTTATACAAGAACGCGTTTGTGCTACGCGATGTAATTAATTTAGATAATTAATCACACAAGTCATTCATTTCTAATCAGTATACGGAATTTACGATTGAAGGACAGATTTACAGTATTTTCAAAAAGGCATGCAGATGGAATACTTATTAATTTTACTGAAAAATAGTCATATAAGTAACAGAGATTTAGCTCACGTCACCACCCCAAAAATTTCCTACCTAAGAAAATTGCATTGATTTAAAAAAAAAATCTCCTTTTAACTGTTCCGTTATACGTGTGATCGTTATTATTATTATAATTTTTTTTTTACATATTTATAATTTTTTTGATACATATATTTATATAAACAGCGTCCTTGAGATGATTTTTCACAAAAACGGCGCTATATAGATCGTCCAAGTATTATTATTATTATTATTATTAAACACAGGTCGAACAGTTATAAACATTTTTTTTTAAATTCATGTATATAATTTTAGGTATATTGTATATATAGCAAAAAATTCCACTTAGGCAAGGCCAGTGCATGGGTATACTTGTGTAATAGTTAGTGGCAGTAAAAAAAGAGAGTTTCAACCACGTTAAATGATATTTACTGCTCGAAAAGGTAGGCAGTTTAAATATTTTTCTGTGTAAGCTCGTGTAATACTCGGATAAGCAACCAATTTACCCTATGTCCTATGTATAGTCCCAGGACTCGCTAGTTGAATAATCGGAACTTGTACAGTGTACAATTTTATTAATTTGGCTTTTTACTATTGACAGTCATAGTTTTATTATAAACATGAATGTGTAAACCGTCTTCGACGGTGCGTTATGCTCTTAAATGTTATGCAGTTTGAACATTCATTCAATTTGAATTCGAATATCCGCATAAGCCAGAAAAGGTGATTCCACATTAATCAGTCCAAGTATTCACCGAATAAACGATAGAAGCAAACAGTATTTCATTTTTAAAACTGTACAGTTTTAGTGTTTTATTCGTTTAAGCCATGGTTCCGTTATAAACGTGATGAATATAACCGTGTTCGACTGTATTTACTGCTCGTAAAAGGTATGCAGTTTGAAAACTTATTCAATGTGAAGTCAAATACCCGCATAAGCAACGATCGAAGGTATGTTATCGTGTATTGAATAAAATTTCTCCCCATGCGCTTAGAGTCGGGCGTGCTCGCCTTTCTGTTTACGTTTTACAAAAGCATAGCCGGTGGCTACTTTCTATTCATTAACACATTTAATTCAGGTCAATCGTAAATATTTTTATCGGCAAATCAGTTTCAGGCGGGGTTATTTTTGTTTATTTACAATGCGAGCTGTTTGTCCAGCAATATGGAAACGAACTACCTACATAGTTATATTCCGATGGAATGGAATTGATTGCGTAAGCGAGACCGCTATTTAAGCCAAATTTACGATTTAACCAAAAATGTTGTTGAATTAATACTAATTATAATTGAAGGATTAGTATCAAACGTTTATTAGAACATTTTTATATATTTTTTTATCGAATGAACGTGAGAAAGGAAAAAATAAGCTGAGAGGTTATAAAAGTTGCCTCAAAAAAGTAAGCATTATGTTGCCGATCGAAGGTTAAATTTTCAAAGTTCAAAAATACTTAGCACTTGCAACAGGCATAAAATAATAAATTTGATGAAAATAATCCAGTATTTTTATAGTAAATCGTTATATTTTATTATTAAATTAGTTAACTGTTCATACCATTTAATAAATTGCATATTGGTTATAATATATTAAATTAATAAAGCCCTAAAGATTATTTATTGCTCTCGAGTACCCAGGAGATACTGTTTTTATAAATCATTTCTTTTTAATAAATGATTTAATAATAAAATTTTGGAATAACTTAATAAAGCTTATAAACCTCATTGTAATACATTTTTAATCATTGAAAATAATATTAACAATTTTATTCTCAAAATGAAACATCAAACGGAAAAGATACAGAAAATGAAAAGGTAACGGTAGTAACTGGGACTCGAACCCAGGACCCCATGGTCTATCCGGGACCTTGCGCTCTAATCCACTGAGCTACCGCCACCCCAGTCCGTTCCGCCAGGTTTATCGGTATCATTCATCGATTTCTAAGAACTGTCAATTTTATCTTCAATTAATTACCACATATTTTTTGGCTGCTATATTTATATCATGACTACAAGATTCTAGGCGAATTTATTTGTTTTTATCTTTACATAGTATCTCGGATACACCTATCCGATTTTTTAAGTTTATATATATATATATATTTATTTTTTAATGAATACCGCACAAGGGTCCCAACTGCTCCCAACCGTCTGGAGCCAGTGAGACTATGGCATCCTCAATTGGGGAATGTTGTGAGGCTGAAGATATTGGGGAGGGGAAGGAGAAGGGAAAGAGGAAGGTGGGGAAATACCTAGCTATACAGATCTGATCACCAAATACTTACATTTCTTACATCTGTTGACTTTTTCCGGGAATCTATGGTCTTGGTCTGTCCGAAGTTATTCCCAAATTGAATATTAATCCTAGACTTGTTGAAAAAGTCAACAGATGTCAGATATAAATAAAAATCGGAATCACCAATCAGAAACGTTGCTTGAAATGGCTGTAGCCATGTTTGGTGACCAGATCTGAATAGCCAGGAACTTTTCCACCTTTCTCTCCCCTTCTCCTCATCTCCTTCCCCTCCCCACTAACTTCAACCTCACAACATACCCCAATTCGGGATAATATGGTCTCACTGGGTCCAGACAGTTATGATCAGTTGGGACTTTTGTGTGGTACAGACATAAAAAATAATAATGAAATTAATAATTTTGGTTTCACTGATGGTATGTTTTAAAATGCATGGAAATTCGTAATTGCTAATAATATACTCCATTCTGATAATGTTTTTGAAAGGCAAACGGCTTTTTCACCTAAAAAAATGTTAACTTCATGACAGCAAAAACAAAATTGTATTTTAATGAAAACATATTTTCAAAAAAATAATTACAGGTATACTGTCAGACCCCTTTTAATACATCAAACGTTTCTATTACTGAATGTTAATCTTATGCTTTTGAAGAATATGTGGGAGTTTGGAAAGCAAATTTTCTTAATATAAATACACTCCGCTTCTCTACAAAATCATTACTTAAAATAGAAGTGTACAATTATAAATCGAATTAAAATGTATTTAATTTCAATAATAAAATAAAAAATAGATAAACGGTATTAGGGTAAAGAAGTCAGTTTTCATTTGAATTTACAACTATTGCTGTAATTAATATTTGCCTTTCTCCAGAAAAAATAAGTCTGAAGTTTGAAATGATTTCAGTCATGTTTAGTGGCTATATCTTAATAGTCAGATGCCACTCAACCTTTCTCTCACCCATATTCTTAGTCAGTCCAGGTTATAAAAAAAAAAAAAATTATGCTTTAGAATTTACAACAGCTTACTCATCTACGTAGCCCGTGCTGAAGCCTTTTATAAAACAGCTGAAAAAAAAGTTTCTAGAAAGAGGTGAAATCTGTAACGCATTTTAATTAAAAGTTTTTTTTTAAAATAATAACTCATATTAGACTACCCCTCCTTTCATTCAATGGGATGCTCTGTACGTAGAAAATTTTATAATCACCATTACTTATTATTTGTCACCCTATAGAGTAAAGAGCTTCGACTACAATATTTTTTTAAATCTTGTAAATAACTATTTTTAATTCATTTTACCCGAGTGCTAATATAGTTACGTAATAGGCCTAGATCCCTCCCTTTTATACTACGAACATGAAATAAATTGATTAGCCAAGTGAATAAGTTAAGTGAATTAATCCCATTATTCCCCGTTATCATAAATAAAGAGTAACTTATTAATGGTGGGATTTAATTCCTGCCTCTCGCTAGGTTTGCTAGGTTCACTGAACTTAACACCACAACACCCAGACTGAAATCACCTAGAATTTATGCAGACGATATAAATATGGCAATTTATTTTTATGTTTCGGCGGGAATCGGGCGTGAACCCCCGAGTTGGAAGTTAATTGCGTAAACCATTAAGTTATGAAAACCGTCTGGCGAATTCGATAAAGGAGGCATTCACGTTGATAAAGTTTATGCAAGCCACAAAACACGTCCCAATAAAAGCTCTGCATAGGTCGATTCACTCTACCTATTAAAATGTATTTTTTATGGGATTTGTTGTTTTCATAAATTAATATTGTGTTAGTTTTTTATTTATGCCCAAACAGGACTTTACACAAATTAATCCCCTTTCCAGTACAGTACGCAATGTACGCCTCTTTTATATAGTATACTTTTTATACCATGGTATTAAACTCTACAACAAAATCCCACTATCCTTTAAAAATCACAACAACCATAATAAATTTAAAAATCAAATAAAACACTGGATACGTTACATAGGTAGATCTGAAATAGAGAATATATTAACACCAAATACAAACTAACACCGTAATCACTCAACTGCACTTAAAACACCTCACCCAACAATTGTTTAAATTTTTTTCATCAATTTAATATAATGTAATTTAATATTTTGTAAGTGAAATCCTCGGCAAGGGAAATCTCAGTGAGAGCAATATTATTTATTATATTGTTATAAAAAAAGAAGATAATAAAAAATTACTATTATTATTATTAAAAGTATCACAGAAGTGTCAATATAAATTCGAAGTACAGTAGAGTTAACAAACTTTTTCGAACCAATTTCAATCACTACCGGTGTCTACAAATATAGCGAAACGTGCGCCCATAATTTTTTGTTGTTGTTGTAATTATTGAATATTTTTCTTCATCTATTCATTTTATTTTATAATGCGAGAAAACTACAGTGGATTCGCCTTTCGAAGAAAATATTAAACTGTGGCTCGTCTACGGAAGTCGATTTACGAGTATATATTTCTACTCAAATAACAAATAATATATCTATCCTAACTGTACAAAACCGTGATTTTTCACAAAAACGGCCCTGTACAAATTATCCAGACATTATAAGTATTACTTGTTGATATTTTATAAAGAAAATTTATAACATAATCGTTATTTCCGGTAATTTGACTTTTTATTGACAGTTCTGATAAACAAATAGTATCAGATATCGGGACATTAAATAGGCGGTGTCTACTCATGCTGGAGTCACCCAGTCACACTTCCAACCCCCACTTTTTTATGATATTGTTATACATTTAAGGTTAAACGAAATGTGATAAGCGTGCACAGATGGCGCTAATTCAAATATTTTAGAAGTTTTTTTTTTAGAAATTGATGCTCTTAAAAAGAAAGAGAATAAATTTTTATTTTAAGTTTAAAGTCCTTCAAGTGACGTATAAAATACCGTTTAATTTTATTGTATATATTTTTTTTCCTGAGGGCCTTGAGCTTTAAATCTACATTAATAATTTATTAAATTTCATATTCCGTGTGTACACCCGCAAACAAACAATATGTTTCAATATTTAAAAGCATTTCGTGCTAAAATATTAACATTAACGCCGTCTGTGAGTGCGTATTACGTTTCGTTTAGCCTTAAGCCCGAAGAACCAATTAACTGTCGTTACGAATCCGGTCGGAAAAATATTCTAAATACGGAGTTTATGATGAACAACCACAAATTATTAGCGACATACGATTGTATCTATAGATGTTTTATTTTATTAATACATTTGCGGCATATTCCAAAGTGGCTGACATTATCATTATCGCCATGGTGAAAGCCCACCATGGTTGAAATCGCTTTAGCCGTGTTTAGTGACCAGACCCGAATTGACAGATACTTCGTTCTTTTCCCCAAATTTCCGTCCCACTGCCTTCAAACTTACTATATACTGTATTGAGGATGTCATTGTCTCGTTCGCTTCGAGCGGTTAATTAAATTCTTCGATTCTTAATTATAATTATTTTTATTGAGATTTAAAAACCTCATTGTAATATTTAATCATTAAAGAAAATAATATTACATAACCCAAGTGAAACATGAAACCGGAAAAAAAACAACAGAAAATAAAAAGATTTCAGTCGCATCTGGGACTCGAACCCAGGACCTCTGCCTATCCGTATTCGTCCGAGACAGTCTCTAGTTTGCAATTGTGTTCATGAAGAACTTTGTAACCATCACAAAGATAGCTGCCAATAATATGGGATTAAAAATGGAGAATAATATTGGCAAATCTTGAATTTGAGATATGATATCGATGAAAATGACATAAATTGAACTGGTCTCATTAGCTAAATTGGTAAAGCGGTTGCCCTGGATAGGCTGAGGTCCTGGGTTTGAGTCTCTTGTTTCTCTACTCTCTACGTAAATATTATTTTCTTTAATGATTAAATTAAATTCTTAATAATATGTCATTTAAACTAAATAAAATACATAAATGGTTCTAGTATTTTATTTTTCTAGTCTTTATTTGGCAGCACTATAAGAGGGTGTTCCACACCACAACAACTAATTCGAGGCGGCCATAGGAGATGCAGTGAGGAGCTTTTCAACTTAGTATGTAGGATTTCCGATTATACGCTCTTCGAGAGTTATTTTATTTTGTCATTCTGTTTATGGCGTGGCGCCCAGTTAATTATTGAGACGATATTGCTTTTATAATCATGATAGTTCTTTTGTGAACATAAATATTTCCTTTATAAATATAGATGTAAAACTACCATGTTGATTACTGTTCAGCCCTCTCTGTGTGATAAATGAATTATTTGCCAATGCTCTTGGAGATTGGTACATCCCTGAGATAATATTAGAGTTATTATTATCATTATTGAATGAACATTTTCCGCTAATCACTATTATCAAATTTACTCAATTAAACAAAACTGTATAACAGAAGAATTCTCTTTAAGATACAGGGGTTCAAATACTTCACTGCAATAATAAAGGAAAAAAAGGTGAAAAATTCCTAAATATTAATTATAGTTCGAGATATTTTCTCAGCGAATCATTTTGTTCCTCCAGAAAACCCCCTGAGTACCCCTTGGTCGGCTCACACTCCAACACCTAAATATTCATGTATGTCTATCATATTTTACATCTTAGTATATGTGTCTAAATATATTTCCGATGAAGGAAGGGTACTTTCGAAACAGGTGGTTTAAAATATTTAATTGAAGTGGTTCAAAACAAATCTATGTGTTTACGTTATAATAATTTTCATTCATAATTCTAAGATAAGACATTAATAATTGGTAAATCTATTGGTTAGAATTTAATACCACTGAAAAATTTAACGAAACTATTGGCCCGATTAATAGAAGAACACAAAGTATACCGTATTGAAATGTTACTTCAGAATGACTTTCATATGCCTACTGGCAGTGAACTGAATAGGATGAAAAGCAAGTCATTGCATCTTCATTCAACAAGTAGCCTGACCGGAAGGAGCTCAATAGATTCTTGATTGTAGCCAATACAAAATCTTCTTTACTGGATTGTGGACGAATGGGCCTTTGCTTTGGGAAGCGTGTCTGAGTATCGCCGCCCTGGGAACCATTTACTGTACAGCCCACAATACTGCCATAGGTCATCCCAAGTAGTTCGCTACGTTTGGTGACTTAGTAAGGGTGGCCGGGTTGATGAGGTGAGGTTTGCCCAGGTCTTGGCGGCGGATGCATCTGCCCACCAGCTGGGCGATTGGCCGGATCGGGAAAGCCAGTTGAGGGAGACTTTGAGCTCTCCAGCCGGATTCTCGTTTCATCTTCGCTTTGCACCACAGTGGGAGGGATGGATTCATATGTTCGTCATTCTTGAACGCACTGACCCCTAGATTCCTACCCACACCTTATACCACCCATTATAGCAATCTTCCTTACAAGCCCTCCATTGATATGCTTGATGTAACCTTGAGTGACCAGTTCAGGTATGGGGGCTCAATCGAAGCCAGAATAAAGTTAGCATCTCAGAAGCAGTGCGCATTGTAAAGAGTCCGCAGATTATTTAATAGTGTACAACTGCTGACCCTGTATAAACCGCAAGTGTGTACCACAATAGAATTTGGTAGCCACCTCGGGTCCGGGAGCCCCAAAATATTTGAAAAACACCCTTGACTCTGTGCAGAAACGGGCGATTCGTTTGATAGATTCGCAAAGATAGATCTTAACACACGGATTCCAATATTTGGAGCACAGACATCTGGTGGAAATGCTGTCCTTGCTCTATCGGTATTTTAGTGGAAGCTGCTCTAAGGAACTACCGTCATTGATCCTTTTGGCACCGGTGCATAGTCGGGAAACTCGCCAAACGCGGGCCCAACATTTGCATACGGTTGACATTTGTCACATGAGAACGGGTCGCGTCTACGACTCGCTCTTATGTTCAACAGCTCGGCTGTGGAATGATCTGCCGGTCTATGTGTTTCATCCTTCCCGCAACATGGGTCTTTTCAAGACCCAGGTTCACTCTTTCCTATCATCTAAAAGACCTTCCACACAGCATCCCCAAACACGATATAGGCCTCGAGGGAGATTATTTCCTCGAACCCAGGACCTCTGCCTATCCGGGGCAACCGCTTAACCATCTTCTCTCTAATGAGACCAGTTCAATTTATGTCTTCTTCATCTATATCTTATCATATTAAAAATGGAGAATAATATTGACAAATCTTGAATTTGAGATATGATATCGACGAAGAGGACATGATTTGAACTGGTCTCATTAGCTAATTTGGTTAAGAAAATTAAACAAAGAAACATTAATTTGAATAATTTATTTCATTCCCAACAATTATTTTTTCAAAATATATCTAACTAATAAAGTTCTTAAGTAGGTACCAACTTGTCTTTTCCACTATGAAAATATTCTACCCAAAAAACGTTTTTTTGAATATGTAATCTGTGGCTAACCGGAGTGGTATATCTATGGGCTAACCTCAATACTACATGACGGGTTCAATGTTTTTCTTACTAATTTTAAAACGTTATAGCAATAGATTTACATATTGCATTTCATTCAAACTACTCTCTAAACTTTTCCGGCACTAAGAAATTTACTAGAAAATCGAAGACAAATAGATAGAAAAACATTCATTTTTATATATCATAAAGATAAAATGCTTTCACATCTATTCCGATTAATAATATTATTTTCATAGATAAATAATACATAAAATCAGTGTCCTCTGTCCTTAAAACAACATTATTTATATAAGAAACAACGAATGTATGGGGATTTGAGGAACCCTTTCAATTTTTCATTACCAAAAAAACTACTCAACCACATTTCACCACTATTGCGTGATATCAGCCCTTCTAACAGCCCCTTTCATCTTTCTTCTCTCCCATCTGCTCTCTTTCCCCGTCCTTATCAGCAGTTAGTGGAGCCTTACTGTACTGCCAGCCATCTTCACGCAAAGATGGTGTTGCCATAATGACAATAATAATAATTATCAGCATAAGACTGCTATCTGTGAGTGTCTATTATGGCGTTCAGTGTACAGGGTTATGGTCTCGCTCTTTGCCTCCGTTTTCTTGCATCTATAGAACGCGGAATCTTAAAAAAATAATTCCGATTGTTAGACTAAGAAAGTGAGTATTTAGAATTGTATGATATAATATTATCAGTTTCTATCTTATTACATAATATGCAGGATGTAGATTTCAAATACGCCGTGTATTATTTGTTTGTTGTCTCCATAAGCTTAGGGATTTTTTTCCAATATCTCTCTTTCATCTTCGGGGTGCTAAACGAATGATATTTTCAAGGAGATAAAAAAGTGAATCTGGGTTTTTTGAAAATACGTAAGTTGTAGGAGGGAGGAGACAGCAACACCGGAAATTCTCTGAACTGCCGATGTGTTGAGCTCAAAAACGAGTTTACTATCCGTCTTCATTCGGCAAAATATATTTGTAAAGGAAGTTTATTTGTAGTTTTGCTAATTGGTTGAAATCGATCATTCCCATAAAAAAAAATCACGTAGGAGGTACATGGTTTGGAGAAACATCTGTGTACAGAATAAAAACTCGTTCATATCCATGGATTAATCCAAATATACTTATATGCTGCCAAAACTGATACCAGATATATCCACGCACTGGTCTTGCCTATGTGGGATTGTTGTTTTATATACATTATACGTAGGTTTATGTACACCTGTTCAGATGTATATATAAGTTAATATTAAAAAACAAATGTTTATCACCTTTGTTCGTGTAAATGTATGTATCAAAATATTAATTAATAAATAAAAAATAAAAATATGGACTTCTAACCAGATGGTAAGGTTCCTTTGAAAGGGAAGGTAAAGGGGAGGAAGGAACCCCCTCTTTTCCTGGAAACAACAGATGGGCTGTGAAATGATTGGCCGGCATCTGTATTTCCTCCCTCCCATAACAAGGTGTCTTCAAGACCTAAGATCACTCCTTCCTCTCCCTTTATTGATTCCCATAACTCCATCCCCAATAATACAAAGGCCGTGATGGAATCCTCAGAGGTTCCCATGAGAAGAAAATATAAAAGCATTCTATATGCTAGGACTCTTTTGTGGGCATACAAAATAGAACACTATGTGAAACTTAAGTTCAGAACCAGTTGCTACTCGAGTCATGAAATATCTGAAATACAAAAATATGTTCTCGACTCTCGTAGTGGACCTAATACACGGACATTAGTTATTAAAATAAATAAAATAAAATTTATGTTTGCTCGATTGAATACATATAAGCTTTCCTCAATAACAAAGCAATCAAAGGTTAAATCAATATTGATTTGAGCTTGAGAATAGGGGCCTTGTAAGATAGCGTGACCGTTGTTCGTAGCAACACATTAAACCGACACACATACGCACACACACACTGGTGGTGTTGCCAAAATCAGTGTTGACGCGGTGAGAGGGATCGAGAACTCCGACAACCATCCCTCCGTAACTAACCAACTCCCAACCCCCGAAAAGTCTGACAAACTAATTATTACAACAGTTCGTTGCCAATTATAATTAATAGCTTTTAATAGGTAAAACAATCAATCAAAGGTCATACCAATATTAATGGTAGGGCGAAGAGTGTATAGATTTGGAACCACTTTCGGACGGAATTATATAGTTATACTGCCAGCATAATATAATTATAATCAAATATTGACACTATAAATATGGCGATTATATAAGATAATATCTTATGAACAATTTGATTTTTAGCCCTTATGCTTTCACGTACAAATACAAATTTTAAAGTCCGAAAAGGAATACGTATGTATGTTTTCCATAAATTTGTATGGCGCATTGCCTCATATCAGATCAAATACATCACAATAAACAAAAAAAAAACGCGGCCGGGATTTGAATTCGGGTCCTTACCGGTAGCGAAAGCCGGTCGGTTTTTTTAACCTACTGAGCTCTCGGGATAATCTTAAAGACCAGCTGTTAGTGATTAGTAGGTAATGTGAATCTTCCCCAGATAATCAATTATTAACTTCCACCTGATATATCGTTACGGATATCGTTGTTATGTTGCCTCAGTTATCCGTTTAAATATAATTATGTAATCATGTAGTCTATTTTTCATTAATAACTGCTCTTTCTTGTATAAATATTGTAGGATTATCTCTCTTTAATGACTTCATTATGTTCCCATTACACTGCTGTATTTACTATCTATTATTATTGATATATGTTAATGTTGTCTCCCTCTTACAAATAATACTTTGTACTATATAATACTCCCTCCAATATTTTGTTCTCTTTTCTCCCTGTTTTGTATTCTATCTAATTCACTCTATTGTATTCTGTAACTATATATAACCGCTAACTCTGTATCATTCTTTAATAATAATAATAATATTTATTTGAAACACATGTTATTTTACAAAAATATTTAAGAAGCTTTGACTGTCCAACTAGGAACAAATCCCGTTTTAGGACAGTCAAATTGATAAGTTTAGTTCATATTAATATACATATACATGAAAGAATATACAAGAATCCATAAAGTAAATTTTATTTGTTTTTTTGTTTTTGTTTTTGTTTTTAAAGTAAGATGCATTTTTTTAAAATTATTGTAGAGTAATAATGAATTACATATGAGATGTAAATTTTTAAAGTATAAAGTATAAAAGTTTAAAGTTAGTTATTATGTTTGCCCTGATCATAAAATTAAATAATTTTTTTGTATTAATATTGCCGAAGGGTATTCTCATACCGTCGCTAAATTAAAGATATATTGTGTGTTTGAGGGGTTACCGCAAGTCGCCGACAGGTTGATTAGAGATGGGGCCAATCTTTGTAATCGATATTGTTTGAGTTGTAGTTAAAATGGTTGATAATTGGTTGTTGAAATATTGTTTCGTATTACATAATGGAACCAGTGGTTCACAATAATAATATTTCTAAAGTGTAAATAAAGAAGTATTAAATTTTTTTACGTACGAATACAACTGGTTTACAATTAGACATTTGACGTTTTAGAAATTAGAGAAAGTGTTGATAGTAAATTAAATATTATTATTAATTGATAAACTAAAGTTCTTAAAAACTTAAGACAAGATTTTTGTGCATAGCGCAAAGGGTAACAATTATTATTTTTATAAACAATAATTATTAATCTAAAACACTCATCCAAATTGAAAAAACCTTCCGAGCAAAGATAAATGTCGCCGGCAGGACTCGAACCCGCACCCTTCTAATGTCCGGTCAGATGCTCTACCGTATATATATTATATAAATATAAAATAAATATTAAATATTATTAATAATCAAACGTAATTTTTAAATACGTATCGCTTAAATTTATTTTCACCTTAATAACAATATTTTTAATATTTCAAAATATTGTAATAAAGGTATTATATTTTATAACTCCTGTTATTTTCTTGATTTTTTTTTAAAATTAATAAATATAGAAACAACTTTTTTTTTAAATTTCTAACGTAAGTTCATTATTGAATATTTTATAATAATTTTAATTTCCTCAATTATTTTTTACCTTTTAATTAATTAATTTCATCGCTTACTTACAGTATTATTTTCCATGTTGATCATTTGTCTACACATTTCATTACTATTTTTTAGAATACTCAATGAGGAAAGCTTCGTTTTTAATATCTTGATAAGAATATATTAAAAACAGTGGTGTGAACAAAGTAATTGTTATTACTTTATTAATAATGATGCCACAAAATAACCACAAATCTATTGAAGGAAGTGTTTTATAAATCATACTCGTATAAAATGATCGTGTTATGTATGAGGTTAATCGTTTTCGTGTTAAAACTAGTAATTCGATATTTTATATTTTAACTTTCCAAAAATGCAAAAGCCAAAGAAAAATAAACTAAAGCCGCAGGGAAAACTAATTATTTCCTCAAGTTAACAATGTAGTAAAATTAATTTAGATACTAGAGGAAAATTTTTATTAGCAAATGAAATGGGCGCGGAATTTCTTTTCGCAGTTTGAAAAAAAATGTTTATAAAATTTTTGGCCTTCTGCAAAGAAGTGAGGGAATATCGAGCCTACTTTAGGTGGACAGTCACGCCCACATTTTTCTCTGTTTATTGCTCTAGTGAATGTACTGGTAATTTATTTTCAATTTATTTTTATATTTATGTGACACCTCACAAGAGCGCCCTTGTATGTATAGAGCACGTACAGGGTAACTATATGGCTACCGGGTTGGACAACGTTGTGAGGCGGGGTAAGGAGGGGGCTGTAGGAAGGGATTTGTTAATGCGGGCTTTGAAGAGGCGCGAATTAAATATTGGAGGAAAGACAGACAGACAAAAAAACGATTCGGCGAAATGAGCCGTTCTCATGAAGTCAACATCAACCGTGAACGGATGTTCCGCTCGTGTCCGTCGAGTTTCACGCACGTGCACCAGCGCGGAGGGGATCGACGCTGCTAACTCCTTCTAGCAGACTCCATTGAAATATCTGTAGAGCAGACTCACCATACATGCTTACACTGCATCGAAGATGGCAGTCGGTCTGTTGACAACGGATTGCTAATCAGACGAACCGGCCTCCTTTGCACAGAATCAAGCACGTTTATCAAGTATTTGGAAGCTCCACCGCAGAGGCGACTTCCAAATCCAATTGTTGGCCATACTTGAGATTTGTAAAGGATTAGAGTTGATCACTATTGAAGAATCTGCTAACAAGGCGCCGAGTTTCTTGGAAGCCAGATTTACTCGGTAATACAATATTAAAAAAAATATTTTTTTAATTTACTTTGTTTTATTACATATTTAAAAAAATTAACATTTGTTAAATAAGGATTTAGTATCGTTTCCTAAACACTTAATAGCAGAAAATATAAGAATTCTTTCAAAAGAATGTTATTTATTTTTTCTTACTCTTTGAATTGGCGGGAAGCTACTCAGCAAAACAGAAAATATCGATTCTGTAAATTCTGGTAATTACTACATTTAACTGTCATTTAGAATAGCGGCATAGGTAGGATGTCAAGCAGTGAAAAAGAGACAGTGTAAGCAATGTTGATTGGCTGTCTTATGTAACAAATGGAGTTATAAATATAATGTAGGTTACCGTTGTATGTCGCAAAGTAAATAGCTAATGTTGCCAGCATCCGTGTTGACATGGTGAAATTCACACACCCACCTGGTCGTCAGTAACTTAACACTAACTGTCAACCTCCCATTATCACTAACTGGTAAATTACCCGAACCCCGCAATACAAATGGACAAATAACGTAACTTGTTTCTAGATCTAGATCGTCGAACGCTGAGATTTGAAGATACGATTTAGTAGCAGGATCAAATCTTGACGTACGTAAAAAAATAATAAAATTTATGTAGGTTTTTCGCAGATTCAAATAGGTATGGTCACTGACGTCAGAATTGATATACTCGTACGTGCCCCAAGTACGACTTCGACGGCTGGAGACAAAGGTCACGTGACACCCATTTTGGCATCAGCTTTGGTTCACTGCCATCCACGTTTATTTCTCGTAATTTTGACGACGGTAAGAAAATTACAAAACATTTATTAAAAAAGTCAAACAAAGTACGCGATATTCAGTTTTTTTATTTTCCGAAAATTTTAGCTTACTTGCTGTTTTACTTAAATTGGCGGAATGCCTAGCTTGCCTCCAGCACCCTTGTTTTGGTTTCTTGCCTTTACGTGTTAGGGCATCTCTATATATTAATTGCTCTGTGCATCTTATTCTACAGCTGTATTTGTATACTCTCTGCACTCCCCTGTTTGGACCATGACCAGTTAAGTGACTTTATCCATGTACTAAACATGGCTTATTACCGGTGACACCGATTTGCTGAGAAAATAATTGTTACAAATTAAAGAACCCCACAGAATAGATAATCTATTATCACAATTATTTTAAGCACCATAAAAATATAAATTGGGCGGGGGTGAATAGAATCACACAAATAAACCGTCTCAATGTGACCTAATCACAGTTTTAAAATGGCTTTGAACGCCGAAACAGCTGTCACAAAAAATATGCTTGCAGAACTCAATAATAACATTATTAAAATTTGATTTAGGTACGATCAATAAAAAAAAAAAAATTTCATTCAATAGATCATTTTATGGTAGATAAGAATACGCGCGGAGGAGTACTATTTAATTGTCATTAATTTGAGATGGTATTTAGTCGACTTATTTACGACACAAGTGGGAAATTGCTGTGTTCATTACAATATTGTAATTAATCCATAGCGATATAATGCTTAAATGCTAAAGAGCTTTGAGATATTTTAAGAGTACGAAGGAACCCGTTTCTCTGAAATGACAGAAATGATACCAATTTGTTGAACAATCGCTTTGTAAAGAGAAAAGTGACAAGAATCCATAGCCATGTTCGAACACATTTTCGATCTTATTGTCGGATTTCGCAAATTGTCGTAGGAGTGAATTAATGGCATTAACCCGTTTGTTTAAATCTCTCTAATAGGCGTATCTAATGTTTTATCAGGGATAAAATTACACTAAGCTGTTGAATGAATAAGGAAAACCACTATATTGGTGGAATGTATTGATCGTTGGGAGGATCAAATATTTATCAAGAATGCGTTATTAATATTTTCTCCATATTGAAAACAGAAAAAGAAATTGCTATCCACTTTGTATCTTGGGTCATATCACATACCATACACAAAATAATGTTAAATTTTTGCCTCTGTCTAATATTTTAATCCCCTTTCTTTTTTTTGTATTATATACTGTCTCACTCATTTTCTGCGCCTATATATACCATAACTCTGTGTTATTATTTATCATTGTTAATTTTTTTCTGAACCATCCATGATATTCACGTCCCTTTGGAAAATATTTTTTTTATGGTTTTGTCTCATTCGTTGATATTATACCAAGTCCATTTCAATCTCTTTTAACTGTCCCGATGAAGCTTAGATATAAGAAAAACCGGTAGGCCCCAAATATTTCAATAGTGTATTGCAGGTTTCATTGAAGTTAATATTTCTTCTAAAAGATGTCAATTACAAATGACTTATCGGTGCCTAAAATCTTGCAATTATGCAGTGTTATTGATTCTAGTTAAATTGGGAAGTGACGGCTTAAATCCATGATTTTAATACAAAATTAACTATGTAAATAACAAAATCGATTCACACAGAAATGTGTTACAAATAAACTATCGCCTGGTAGCAATTTAAATTTTTAAGTAGGCTTTAACCTACATTAGGAAGAGACATAAAGGGTTCAGGGGATTTTGTTATTATTGTTGGTAGAAATAATTTGGTTGGTTGGTTGGTTGGTTGAAATAATTGAATGGCCTGGTAAAACCTAACCTAGCCCGAACAAAATCATGCTAATCTCTGTTTAACATGTTATTGCCAGGTTTCAAAGGCTTTATTCATATTCATGGCTAGTCATCGATGCTTTCCCGTTCATGGTATGTTGGAAGCTATCAAAACAATGGTTGTTTTGTATACGATGGATAGTGCATTATCCGAGAGAAATGTCAGTGGGAAAATACAGAATTTTTTAAATATTATTTTGAAATACTCTTACGAATCGAAAACTAATACGAATAAATGAATTAAAATTACATTGTAATCACCACTTTATTAATATATACATACCAACGTGTTTCTATTATTGTATATTTATGTATTCTCTATGTTCCTGATGAGGAAAGCATCGCTTTCGAAATGTGTTGATATGTATATGTTAATAAAGTGGTTATTACAAATTAATTTTTAATTCGTTTATTAATAATGGCGCCACAAAGTGAATACCAATCTTTTGAAGAAATTATACTAATAAGAATAATTGAGCTTTCACTAGTAAATTAAATAAGTTTTAATTTATTTTGTGAAGGTGAAAAAAAAAATCCCACCTAAATCTTTTTTTTGGGTGTTTGTTAATGCAAGGCAGATTTTATAGAATAAGTTTGTTCGTAATTAAGTAAAAATATTGTTAATTAAAAATTAAAACACTTTTTAATATGTACAATTAGGTACTTGTACAATATTATTTCGAGACACGACATTCTTCAGTCATAAACGATACATTTTTGGCAATAATTTCGTTCAATATTGTAATGCATCTGAAGTATGCAAACAGGTGAAAATTTAAAAAAAAACCTTCCTTGGTAAAATTTTTCAAAATATCGTTTTACGTACCTAAGCTAGTACATGGGTAGTACTCGATACAAGTTAATTTACAGTTATAATTGTTTCTAAGAACATTAAGAGAAATATACCCATAAAAACTTGAATCCGGTCTGGTCTGAAAAAAAAATTTATTATGCAAATATTTTTCAATAATTTTGAACTTTTAAAAATTATTTTCCAAACAGCACAGCGATACAATTGATTGTACTTTTGCTGTGGCCAGAAGTATCACTTGCTCCCATTGTATCGCGGAAGACGGGCGCGATTGTCCGTGACGATTGCAAACAAGGGTGCGACAATGGGGCGGCATTCCTCGGAACAGTCCGAGACAAGATCTGCTGTACCTACTGTATCTTTCATCTACTGTACCCTCTAACCTGTACCTTCTGTACCCTGTACCAAGTCGCATTGTCCAGAAGATTATCTACTACCCTGGTGGAAAATGTCGAAGGAGTTAAATAAGAAAAATTATATTTCTACGATGCCGCTGTTGAAAATATTGATCCAGCTTTGTTTCTCAGATTAAATACACGTATTGATATGTGCTACATACATTCTTTATAATTATTGATCATAGAAATAGTACACAGCAATATTTACCAAGCTCCATAATTATTTTAAAATATAACAATAGTAATATGAACACATACATTTATTCTTAACCACTTCAATTTAATATAATGATCAACCGGTTTCGGAAGTACCCCACTTTCGTTAGGACTATATTAAGATACAAAATAATGACAGACATACATCGATATTTAGGTGTTTGAGTTGGAGATCATTATATTAAATTGAAGTGGTTTAAAACAAATGTACGTGTTTATATTATAATTATGACAAGCCACAAAGTAAATTATTTTTACGAATACATAAAAAAATAAACGTTTTTACTGAATTTAATGAAAAATTATGAGATTATTATTTGGAATAAGTATTTACAACCATCATTGAGAATAGAAACTTTCTTTGAAATGGCTTTAGCGATGTTTAGTGGCCATACCTGAAGAGCCAGGCACTCTCCTCTTACCCATCTCATTTCCCTCCCTACTTCCTTGACCTCGCAACATACTTATGTTAGGGATATGATGATCCCATTGACTCCGGGCAATCGGGACTTTAGTGTGACATTCACATTAAAAATATCAAATTTACCCACGAATCGCCTTACCATCTGTACTTTTATTACATGTTTTCTCTGCCAAAATCTAAAGTTTGCATATAAAATTTAATAGTATGTGCAAATTAACTTTGGGTTTTAAAAATTCACTCTAAAATATATTTGTCGACTTTGAGCGATTTACGTAATCATATTGTACGCGTGAACTTCGAGCAATAATCATACTGAGTATGTGTGAACTTCGAGCAATCATCGTACTGAGTATGTGTGAACTTCGAGCAATCATCGTACTGAGTATGTGTGAACTTCGAGCAATCATTATACTGAGTATGTGTGAACTTCGAGCAAACATCGTACTGAGTATGTATGAACTTCGAGCAATCGTCATACTGAGTATGTGTGAACTTCGAGTAATCATCATACTGCGTATGTGTGAACTTCGAGTAATCATCATACTGAGTATGTGTGAACTTCGAGTAATCATCATACTGAGCATGTGTGAACTTCGAGTAATCATCATACTGAGTATGTGTGAACTTCGAGCAATCATCATGCTGAGTATGTGTGAACTTCGAATAATCATCTTACTGATTATATTTGAACTTAAATTATCATACTGACTACCTGTGAAATTTGAGGATTCGATACCCAATTTATTTTGGGGACTTTGAAAATTCACCAAACAAATTAATTGTGAGTTAACATTCGCGGTATATATTATGCACCTTGAACAATTATTAATCAATTAGTTGTGCTAGGTACTGGTTTTACCAGTCGCAGAATATTAGTGCAATACGAAGTTTGGCAATACGTCTGCGTAATTATTAGAGACAAGAATAGTGTTGTTATTTAAGAGGAACGGCTGCGCTGCCTGTTTCATACAAAACTTAATTTTGAATTTGTTGCTTAAATACCCGTCATGAACTGAATGACATATTTTAAATTAAAGGTTTAGTAAAAAGTCTAGTAAGGATGAGAAGTATTTTATTTATTTTTATTTTAAATTATGTCATGTATTTATTATGTAATTATGTTGTACGAGTATATTAATAATTTATAATTTTCATAATTTTAGAGGCAACTTAGAAAATTATGCTTATTTGAATATATTTTTTTAATTTTTTATTTTATATTTCATTATATTTTCAACGCAGACGGGGTAAAACTTTTTTTTTACATCACCGTTAACCCCAAATAATTGTTAAAGGTGCCTCTAAAATCATGAAAAATCAATTCCTTTAATGGCATATATTTCATAATATAAAACAAACAAAAAATAAGTATATGAGTAATTTTACTATACTTTTTGATGAAAAAAAGATCATTAGAGATAGGTTAGGTGAGTATTTTTATTTTATTTAAATGAAATATTAAGTTTTGTATTAAACAGGCCGCGCAGCCGTTTCCTCTTAATATACCGAACTAATCAACTAACCGTCTTGCCGTTTTGCCGGAGAGGGGTAAGCAGTGGTGATAGACCGCTACATAACTGTCTTGGAACACGCTCCTCGTTTTGCTCACATTCGTACTGCTTAACTAACTAACTAACCATCACGCCGTTTCCCGCAGAAAGGAAAAGGACGGACCGCCAAACAACTCGTCTTGGCATACACTTCTTGCTTCATTCACTTTCATACAACGTCTCATACATTCTCTTCTGTTATTCCGACTTCTGACATGGCCGACTCAAGTATTTGATTCACTTGATCGTGCCATGTTTTCCTCGGTCGTCCCCGGCTTCTTCTTCCATTCACATTCGCGTCATATATTCTCCTTACACTCCTCTCTTCGTTTATTCGCTCTACATGCCCAAACTATCTAACCGTCCCTTTCTTGATCTTGCTCACTACGCTTACATCAGCCTTGCATTCGTTATGAATCTCAACGTTCTTTCACGATCATACATGGTTTTTCCACACATTTGTCTCAGAGATCTCATATCTACAGCATTCAGTTTACTTTCATCCTCACTGCCATACACCAGGGTTGGTATCAGCACTCCATTGTGGACTGCTAACTTCGCTTCTTTGGACAACTTTTTGTTTTGCATAACCATTTCCCAGTCCTCCGTTAATGGAGTTTCACCATTCACCCTTCTTTCAATATCTATCAGTCTTTCGATCTCTCATAAACATACTTCCCAAATACACAAACTCGTCTACCTGCTCCAAGTATTCATCATTCATAACTATATTGCACACTGTTTTCGTACTCTCTCTTTCAAACACCATGACTTTAGACTCACTTACATTCATCATTAGCTCATTCTTCATACATACTTCGTTCATCCTACATACGAGGGACTGTAGATCTTCTATACTATTAGCAATCAGCACCGCATCATCAGCATACAACAGGCAACATACTTGCAGACTACTCCTTTTTTCGCCCAAGCCCACCTCTTTCAATTCTTGCATACAATTATCCATGTATAGATTTAATAACCACGGTGACATTACGCACCCTTGCTTAACACCTTTTGCGATGTCAAACCAAATAACCAAACCAAACCCCGTAAAATCACCGTTTGCCCTAACACACGCAACGCTTCCCTCGTACAGAGATGCGATTGGCTGTATAAGATTTGTATTCACTCCATAATTGAACAACACCTTCCATAACTTTTTTCTGTCAACTCGGTCGTATGCTTTTTATAGATCTACAAAAGCACAGAAAAGTTTCTGGTTTTTTGCCAGAAACTTCTCTGTGAGCATACGCAGCGAGAAAATCTGATCCATGCATCCCCTTCCGCTCATAAATGCACCTTGCACATCCCATATTTTATCTTTTGTTTTCATTTGTACCCTTTCAATCAACATCCTACCATACAACTTTCCAACTGATCTTAGTAGGCTAATAGCCCTGTGATTTCCACATTCCATGCGTGACCCTTTACCTTTGTATAGAGGCATGATCACAGCCCTTCTCCAATCTAATGGGGTCTAACCCTCCTCTAAACACTGGTTAAAAGTTTGCATAACCATGTGAGAATTATACGGCTATCTCCTTTAAAGTATTCAGCAGCAATATTATCGAAACCAACAGCCTTACCATTCTTCATACATTTAATTAATCTTTTAATTTCATCCATGCTGATTTTGGGAACATTCACGCCATCGTCATTCATACCTGACTCGCCACTGGAATCACTATCACTCGGGTTGTTTTCGAAGACCTCTTCAAAGTATTTCATCCATCTCTCTTTTATATCTTTCTCATTCGTCAGCATTTTTCCATCTTTCGATTTTATCACTTTCACACATCCGCTTTCTGGACCATTCCGGGACCTTTTGACTTCCTTCCAAAACAGTTTAATGTTCTCTTGGAAGCGGTTTGTCATTTTGATCCCCTCTTCATCTTCCAGGCGTTTCTTTCGTTCTTTCACTCCAGCGCGTACTCTTTTCTTGCATCCCTTATAAACTTCTTTCGCTCTATCCCTCTCTTCGCTAGAAGCACTGCCAGTCGCTATCAGACATAACCACGCTTTCTTCTTCTCTGAGACCAGTGTTTTAATCTCATCATCCCACCATGCATCACCTTTCTTCCTACCTTGCGTACTTATCCCACATACCTCTCTAGCAGATTCACAAAAGCTCACTTTTATGTGATCCCATGTTTCGTCTATGCTTAGACCGTTCATATCCTTATCATTCAATCTCATCTCTACACAATTTTCATACTTCGTACATCATCTCATATTACTCTTCTGTTATGATTCCAACTGGAGTCCTTGACTAACTTTTTGTTTTTTTTTCTTCATATTATTATTTTTATACGTACATTTAATATTATATATATATATTGTATTACATAAACAAATTTATTTATAGAAAGTGAGAAAATTATTATAAAGATTAATAAAATAAATAAATACGTTTATATACTTGGGATTAGTTAAAACTCTTTAAAATTTATTTAAATTATATTATGTGCATTCATATTTTAAAAATTTTGTTACAAATCAAGTAAGTTTTTACGAGCTCGTTATAGTAATAACAATACAGCATAGAGACTAAAAGAATATGTAATCGTTTGTAGGTATTACAGAAACCTTTTTTAGTGTTAAAGTTTGTTTTAACATTGTGATAAAAAAGGATTGATAAAAAATAATTATGTTGAATTGACAAATGTATTATAAAAAATAATTTATTTTGATAGACTCTGGAGCTAAAAAGCGATTTAAAGGTGAAAAAAAACACATTTTCACTTTGTCGTACCATGTTTTTCTGGGCTTCCCAGACTTGTTCTATAATTGACTTTGGACTAGTATATCCCCCCGAAGCTCCCTTTTCCATCCATCCGCTATATATGTCCAATCCATCTAAGATCTAAGCTTTCCTTTCTTGCATTCTTTCCGGATCTGTACATTTGTAAAACGGTAATTCATGGTTTTACATACATATGCCTCGGGGATCTCATTTCTTCTACTTTTATCAGTAATGATGAAATTAATGGCATTTAATTCACACTGTTGTATTGGTGGTACATTTTCACTTATAAATACATTTCTCTATCGATCACACAAAATGCATTTAAACAGTAATTTTTAATTATTTTTGTTATGCCTTGTATGTTACTATTATGTTGTAAAAATACAAGGGTTTATTTCTTGAGACCTCTAAATACAGTATAATATTGTCCAGAAAAATACTTCTATTAATATCGAATGTAACGTGAACCCTGAAACACGTTGTGACAAATCCGGCAAATGCAGTTTGATGACGGATATATATTGGTCGTTACATAATATTTTTTTCTAGTTTGGAAACCAATACAATATTAAGCCTTATATCAGTTTCATTTTTCTATTTTTATGAAACAGAATTGTTTTCCGGCATGAGAAATATTGACAATACGAAAATATTTTAAGTTGTTTTTAATTACCGTGCTTAGAAATTTTCATGCTAACCCAAAGGCAGAAAATCTGTTGACTATAAGATAAAAGCCTTTTCCAGTAAATTCATCGGAATGAATATTAATTTTAATAAACTCCGCATTCGATATTCCTGCATAAACGTTACTAGTTAGTCATTGTAGAAAATAATATTAACATAACCTAAATGAAACGTGAAAATGGAAAAAAAAACGACAAAAAATAAAAAGAGTTCAGTCGCATCTGGGACTCGAACCCAGGACCTTTGCCTATAATATTAACAAATCTTGAATTTGAAATATGATATCGATGAATATGACATAAATTGAACTGGTCTCATTTGCTAAGTTGGTTAAGCGGTTGCCCCGGATAGGCAGAGGACCTGGGTTCGAGTCCCAGATGCGACTGAAATATTTCTATTTTCTGTCGTTTTTTCCGTTTTCATGTCTCATTTTAGTTATGTTAATATTATTTTCTGCAATGATTAAATATTAAATTGAGGTTTTTAAAACTAAATAAAATAATTAATAATTAAAAAAAAGTTACTAATTAAATTTGTTTGAAGACACAAGCTTAGTTTAAAGCTGTAGATACAATAACACTTTTTTTGTAATATGAATACCGCACAACAGTCCCAAACTGCTCCCAACCGTCTGGACCCAGTGAGACTATGGCATTCCCAATCGGGGAATGTTGTGTGGCTGAAGGTATTGGGGTGGGAAGGAGAAGGGGGGGAGGAAGCTGGGGAAAAGGGAAAATACCTGGCTATTCAGATCTGGTCACCAAACACGGCTAAAAGCCATTTCAAGCCAAGTTTCAATTCTGAATGGTGGTCTTTCACCAGAGCGATACTGAGAGCATCTTCCACTCTGGAACGTGCTCATGTATACCATATTTTTAAATGAATTAAGTGTGAAAAAACACAAATTAATTAAATAAAAATTACTTGCGCACGCCGGAATTTGAACCCGCGACCTTCGGATTCGTAGTCGAGAGCCTTACCCCTCGACCATGGCGTCAATTGTGTTGCTTTGTAACCAATATATTTATCGTGGATTGGCTGACGTATTATGTTGGGTGAGACGTTTATATAAATATTTATCAACTTTTTTTAATGTAAATACCGAATAAGGTTCCTATCTGCTCCTGATTGTCCGGAGACTGTGGGACTGTGGCATCCGTAATTGTGGTATGTAATTTGGCTGAATGGAGTTGGATGTAGATAAGAAGGGCAAGGTTGGAAAGCATATGGCTATTCATTTCTGGTCACCAAACACGGCTAAAGCTATTTAAAACCACAGTCTTTCACCAGGATGATACTGAGAGTTTCAACCACCCTGGAACGCAAATACCAGTGGCGTGCAGTCCATAAAGCTGTGCCTATCTTAATAAATATTAACCAAGTAAATATATTAAACAATAATAGAAAAAAAGAACAAATCTCTGATCGAAATGCATTTTTCCATGAATTTAGTAAGTAACTTGTACCCATTTATTCAGTTGCCCACAACAACTAGCGGAAGATGACAATAAAGTAGCCATTTTCAAATATTCATTGAAAAATTACACACTCCCTACCTTTGATCACAAAGGAATGCACGCCACTGGCAAATACACTACATACGTATTTATTGTGACAGATTTTGGGATATTATGGCCATGTTGCGCTTCCTCCTCTTTTAACGTTTAACGTTGGGCGCTAACGTTTCGGACAGCGTTATAGTGTATCATCATCAAGGAAGATGAAGTGTGATCATGTGAAACGTTGGCTAAAGGAGAAGAATTTGCAACACGACATAATATCCCAAAAATTAAACGCATAGTTAGAAAATGTAGATGATTTCAAAAGACAAAATCCTCAAACTGTAATCCTGAAATTCTGTGAAATACATCCTAAAATGTCTGAAAATATGAGCAGTTTGAAAACCAGTTAAAGCAATTTTGAACGTTTTACATAAAATTCCAGTACGTATCTCATGTAGAATTTAAAATATTAAAGTTTGAGTTTTAACGTCTTTTAAAACCTTATTCATTTTACTAATTAGCTCCTCCCTCGTATACTCGTATAATTAATAGACAAATAATTCGTTGTATTTTTTGAGTTTGCAAAAGTGGGTATTTTTGAGTGCTGACCGTTGACTAAATGTGAAGTAACACATTTTAAAATAAATTATATTGCGCACGCCGGGATTCGAACCTGCGACCTCTGGATTCGTAGACGAGGATCTTAACCACTCTACCAGGGAGGTCGTCATATAAATATCAATCCTTGATGTAAAAACGTACAAACTTTATAAATGTGTTTATAACAGTTATCCAAGAACATACTACGTATTATGCTGGTAGGTAAGCTCCCAGCTAAGTTCAGAAGACTAAAGGCTTTGTCTGGTGATAAACTGTTCGACGGACGACCTTAAATCCCTAATCCTTAGAAATACCGGTTCTACTTACTGCGTAATACATAAACAATGGAAAAGAGAAAACCTAAAGGTTTCATAATACAATTTAACGATGAGATGAATAAATCGTTTTAAAATGCAAATTATGATTGAAAAAAAAAACCAAAGCCAACAATAATGATGCTGCAAAAGGGTTTAGAGAAATCCTATTTCTTCCAATATTTACTGATAAAGTCGTAAATAAGTTCAACCCGTAATAGGTTCCCTAACATATTCCGATAAAAAATCTATGGAGTTAAAATGAAAAGGGAGTAAAACGATCTTCAATAACCGGGAAGTCGACTTTTATTCGAAATGAAAAGGAAAACTTGTAATGCCTGTTAAGAAATAAACGATTTTAGTCCTGGACGGATAATCTCTTCCATAGTTCCCCGTGAAAGGCCCTTTCGAAAGGGTTGCTTCGAGTAGTCTTCAGAAGTTTGAAAATGCTGAATATTTAATGATCAATTTCAATTTTCTCTAGAAGATCGGCACGTTATTGATTGGACGTACAGCGTCCCGACATGCAGCTGGAAGGGAAAATAGGCAAAAAAAAATACCCATTCAATTGGTTGAAGATTCGACTTGCATCGGAGCTTCGGATTGCTCGGTCTCTAGAGCGAATTATGTATTCATTGGAAATCTCCTGAAAAGATTTGTCCCTACAATTAGCTTTATCTGCGGACTGCGGGGCGTTTTTCTTGTGCAAATATCTCCAAAGATGTTGTTCCACTATGTGCTGAGCTGACTGAACACGTTCTTAATATAAATCCAGTATACCTAAGTAAAGTTTAGGTAATAATGTTTTTTTTTTAATATAGAGTGGAAATTTATAGAGCTTAGCTATAGATACGTACTAGCAGGGGTAGCCATACTTTTTTTATAGGAGGGAATAGTGGATAAAAAAAAATTGTGGCTATCGACTGATATCGCTTGTAATTATATCATATTATAACATTAGATATGTGTGGGCATGTAGAGCAAATGAATAAAGAAACGAGTGTACGAAAAATACATGACGCGAATGTGAATGGAAGAAGCAGCCGGAGATTCCCGAGGAAGGCATGTTACGATCAAGCGAATCAAATACTCGAGTTGGGTCATGTCAAAAGTCAGAATAACAGAAGGGAATGTATGTGACGATGTATGAATGTGAATGAAGCAAGAAGGGTATGCCAATATCGAGTTGTTTGATGGTCTGTCCTCTCTGCTTACCCCTGCGGAGAAATGGTGTGATGGTTCGTTAGTTTAAAAAAAACGATACACAAAAAAGAACATTACAATAATAATATACGTATTTCACCAGGAAAAATGAGAAGAGAAGGGAACTAAAGGATTTTTAGAGATGGAACGTCGAGTAGTTTTTATTGTTTGAACAAGAAATAGTACAATATATACTATATAGGTTTGCGATCGATCAAAAATACCTTCACGATCGACGCACTGTCCATCCCTTCTACATAGAATGGCAATCTATAAAGATTGTTTGTCTTTAATTTCTAATTCCACGCATTTTCAGACTAAAAATGTTCAATTTAAAAACAAAAAGTATATTTTAACACTGGCGAACCCGGGTGAAAACTATTTAGTATCTTGGAAATAGGCTTCTTTAAAAAGGTGTGTAATATTTACGTTAAGAATATTTTAATAAAAGGAAGCAACTGTTAATCATACAAAGATTACTTTGAAATTGAGTGAAAACGTGTTTCAGTGTACTAACCGGTTGATGAGTGATTTAAAAAAAATATTTAAAAATGTTATTTATAAGAAAATTTTGACAGGTGACACGTCCGGAAATAAACATTAACACGAAATCGATAGTTTATCCATTATTATTGTGTTTAATTCGTAGAACTTCATTTAATTTAAAAAAAATAATAATATAAATCAAATTTAATAACGTTATTATTAAGTTTCGCAAGCATTTTAGTTCTTATTATTGTTACCACTGTTTCGGCGTTCAAGACCATTTTAAAACTGTAGTTAGACAACGTTAAGACGACTTATTATTTGATTTTATTTATTTCCACTCAATTTTAATTTGGACGGTGTATAAAATTATTGATTACCGATAAAACCGATTAAGTTAGACATTTTTAATTTAATTCTCTTTTCTGTGAGGGTCTTACATTTATAATCTGTTTTCCCCGCATGAAATGACAATGTTTTTTTAACTGATTTGTAATGATGTGAATGCTATTGAGTTTTGTAAATGTGTTATATTATTTGGGTCGTGTGAAAATACTAAATAGTAGATTATAATTTAATTATGCGTGATATATATATAGACAAGATATCAAGCCATTCGCCACCGTAGACCAGATCAATGCTAACATAAAATACAAAGGTCTCAATTTTATATTTAGTGCAGTCCGTTTAAGTCAGTTATGCACAACCATTATAGCCGAAAGGTCAATTAGTTTTAAATTTGTTCGCGGGTCAAAACAGTAGGGTACCTACAATTTGACATGGAAGGCGAAGATATGCGTCAAATCACTATTTCGATTAATCTATTATAATGAATCAGCTTACATTAAGAAAATCTAAAATCATGTTCTGAATAAATTGAACCATTTACTAGATATTTCCCTGATAAGAATAAAAATTAAATTATTTATTACGTTGTAAAAAATATAAGCCTAAACTACTTTTTATGGATGCACATAAGAATTTTATGGATACACATAAGAAACAAGTTTTAAAAAATAGATTATTTGTGACAGATTCCTTTGAGTATTTTTTTTCTTCCTTACAAAATTCATCGCAAAATAAATAAAAATTGCATTTTGCGCTTACAAAAAACATTTCTTGAATCCGCTTGCCAAGCGAATTTTATGTATATTACCTGTATTCGTGGTTAAATAAGACATACATCTTGTAGCAATATATTTGGCTAGTATATTCCTCATGGCGGCGTCGCTAGTGTTTTTTTTTGTTTATGAAAAAAATTCTGTATTTTGTCAAACTTTAACCATATAATAAATCAAACATAGATTCCCCAAACAAAACGCAGCATGTAAAAAAAATATTTTTGGGTAAAAATTAAAACCATTTCATTTTTGTACCAGAAAATTTAAACGAAGGCTAAAAATAATTAATTAAAATTACCAAAATCCACTTTTGTTACTTACATATTTTCACAAACAACATTAACCAGGGAACCATCAAATAAATAGACATAGACAAAAAAGCGCCGTAGGCGAAGAATTTACTATGCCTAAGGTCAAACCACAAAACTTATTTGTGTTTTATTTAGCCAATTGGGCAGTACGAAATGGTCGGCGGACCGCATACGGCTCGCCAGCCACTTGTGCATTGTGCATCTGGTTAAAGTTATCCATAAACCGCACACGAACCCGCTGTATAAACAACAAGAAGTAGCCTTTTAGATCTTGTAACAGATAATCGGATTTCCAATCGTCATATCATGTTGCTGTAGTGAAATATAATAAGGTATTTATTTATAACTACTTACTCATAACACGATTTTCATTTTCATCCTTTCAGCTTTGTAAATCTGATAACTTGCAATTATTTCACAACCACGATCATCCCCGCTTAGCCATAGCATTGCATTGAGGTGGGTAAGGGTTGGTATCAATAAACTTACAATCCAGAGGAATAATGTCTATCAAATAATTCAGTGTAGTTTTTCTAAATCTACCCACTATTATTATATATACTTTACCATATCAACAAATCAAAAAAAAAAAATTACATAAGGTGGCATGATTGCATGGATGTCGTATTTTTATTATTAAATAAAGGGAATACGGGTTTGAAATGCAATATAAATTATTTCAACTAATATATTTATCACGATCGCAAAATCTAAAATGCAATGTTAAAAATTGTATAAGCTAGAGTGTTTTTAATCATAATATCAGAGGGCATATAGTTGAAGAATGTCCACTCGACCAGTTCCCCGGGGGGACATTCGTACTGCACCAAGCGATGCCCGATGCTTTCCAATGACAAGCAAATCCCGGTTTTCCGATATTACTCGAGGAAGATGGCAACTTTTTGATTTGTGTAAGCTTTTTTAAAATTGTGTATGAATTGAAATTGTACTTGTTATGAAATAATTACAAAAAATTACACGTATTATTAAATTACATGATAATAAAAGGTTTTTGTCGGAACCTGGATCTTATACGTACGTCGGGAGAATACCTGGAATTTACTTATTAATACTCTAGCAAGTTTTGAACGCCAGAGGTCATATAATTTATTATTTATAACAATGAACAAGTTATTCATACAACATATACTATATTAGTAAGATTGTGTCCAGGATCCAAACTTTGTTGCTTAACTGCTTCCAAAAGGTGAAATTATTATTTGAAATTCTATCGTTGTGCTACGTAACTTACAGTTATGAAGACCTTCAAGAGATTAAAAATCAGAATTATCACAATGCACGTATTTGTTTTTCACCGCAGGTCAGCAAATGACTAAAGAGACCTCCATACGTCTGGTTTACACAGAAGTTGGGCGGTCTGGCAGAAGTTGTGTATTGCCTCCACACGGTGGGTTTCACAAGTGGTCATATGAACGTTGACGGTAACGGACGCACGATGCCTCCGTATTGAACACAAAAACAAAAGCTTGGCATCGCGCTGATAGCTACAATATTGACAATCTAAGAAAATAAGTTCTGCAAGTATTTTAGTTTTATTTTTATTATTGCGACGCCTGTTTTGGCGTTCAAAGTCACTTTCGATCGATGTTTAGGCCACATTGAGACAACTTACTTACATGATTTTATTTACCCTTACACATTTTTTATTTTTATGGCGTTATTTTAATGATTTATTAATATTTTATATTGAGTAAATCGTTTTTTATCATTTCAAGCAGCATAAATATTAATACTAGCTTGGAGTAAATAAAATCACATAAGTCGTCCCAACGTGGCCTACCAACAGTTTTAAAATAGCTTTGAACGCCGAAACTGGTGTTACAATAAAAAAATACAAACAATAATACTTTCAAGACTTTTTTTGGTTATTTTATGGCTTTCACCATTAAGGGCGATTTTGGCCACGTCTAATCAGTTACATTTTAATAGTACAGATTGTTTTTAAAATTAGTTACCTTAAACAGGTTAAAATATTCGGGCAAATAAATTTGAAGCAAATAAATTAATTTTAATGCCGTTATTTAAAACATATTTGCTAATAAATGTTTAATTTGAAGGTGTTGTTATAAAATTTAATTTTCTTTAAATTAAAAAAATCTGGTTTACAAACCATTTGCATAATTGGGGGTTTAAAATCACAGAAAATGTGTATATATATAGGTCTGGGGATTTAGATCTTTTCGCTGCTGGCCACACTTCTGTTCCACTGGCTCGATGGTCGGCTGCCTCTACACACTTGGTTTGGACCGGCCATACTAGATCTAGTAATCAGAACGGATGGCCCAGCGATCCGTTTTCCTTTGTAGTGGCTACGTGTTTAGTAGGTCAGGAAAGTGTTAGGGAGGGGGAGAACCTACTAAGCAAACCAGTTGCGTGGAGGGCCTTTTATACCATAAACATTTTGAAATATATATACGTATAGGTATGTATATAATATATTAGTTTAACGAAAACGTATTTTGTGTAAATATTTTATATCAAAATATTTATCAATGATTCCCAGTTGTTCAAATAAAAGACATCAATGTAGCAATTTTCTAATATAAATAACCGTAAAAGTAAGATATGGGTTACTTACGTAAAACGTCACAGAGTCCTCTCGATAGAAGAATGATGAACAGGTAGTAGAAAAAGTTTATTTGGCATTTTATTTTCACTATCGCCATCGTGGTTTCTTAAGTTTTTCACATTTATTTATTTATTGAACCATGTGTTAATCACCACAGGTAACATTTATAAACATGCAGGTTTATATGTTTTTTAGAAGAGGTAATAAATTTTTGATCTGTATTGTTCAACAGTAAGCAGTTACACGGAGGGTAGAAAAGAGGAAACCGATGCTAAGATCAACATACTCGATTAATATAAACATATATTATTCTTATTATTAATATGAATAACTTTATTTTTAATCATTAAAGCTAATACCATAACCTTCCAAATCGAGACATGAAACCGAAAAGACATAGAAAGAATAAGATAACGGTAACAGCTGGGTTTCGAACCCAGGACCTCATGGTCTATCCGGGACCTACGCTTTATGCCAACTAAACTATATCTATGTTAAGAATTAATTCCCATATATGTTGATACCTTTTTATCATAACTTCAAGATTCTACCCGATTTTTTTTTGCAATCATAAGATTGTGTCTCGGATATACCTATCCGATTTTTATTTATATGAGAAAAAATATATGGGATTTAATTTCCTGAAGATGATATTGACAGTTTTTAGAAATCGAAATATGATACCGATAAGGATGACGGGACGGAATGGGGTAGCCGTACCTCAGTGGTTTAGAACTTAAGGTCCCGGATAGACCACGAGGTTCTGGGTTCGAGTCCCAGCTGCAACCGTTACCTCTTTATATTCTATCTCTTTTCGGTTTGATATTTCATTCTAGAGTTGTTCATATTATCTTCAATGATATAAAAAATGTATTACAATGAGGTTTATAAGCTTCAACCAAAAATTTAATAAAAATATTTATTATATCCGGTTAAGAAATCATACATTCCAACAAAGAATTACGTAAACTAGTAGGTATCTTTAAAATAAACGAAAAGAGCCTTTGACGGAAATGAAAGTTGCAGTATTACCAATATTTTGGAAGGTACGTACTTTTTTTTCTCAACGAATCTCCAAAGTTAGTAGTAAATTTATATTTCAACCGGTTATTTTTCCAACAAACCTATTAAATTAAACACATATATATATGACATGATGCAGAAAAAAACGTGCAACCGAAACCACCCAAATGTTGTAATACCTATTACTTACTATACAGTTTTCTCGCGAGTTTATAACCATTTTTTGAAATTTCATATTTTATTGAAAAAAGCTAGTTATGGCTTCTGATTTTACTATTCACAAATTAAATTAATATTTCTTTTATCCCATATTTTATGTGCGCTGACTTTAATATATTTGGCAAACTATATTATGCATTATGTTTTCCTTGGCTGTGAACGTCATAAAAATTCTCTCGTTTTAACCACACGCCAAATCGATACCATTCTCACAATCAGCGGAGAATCGAGTGTGAATTTCCACGCATGTTTCAGTGCCGTTGATTTTTGATTATGGGTCAAGGGTTACGATAAGAGTCGAGGCTGAAATATGAATCGGAGATGATTGACTTTGCATTGCACAGTTTACCCCTTTATGAATTCTGCATAACTGTCAGGAGTTAGCGGGGCTATAGCATCCCCGATTTTGGGTATGTTGTCAGGCTGACACAGATAGGGAGGTTATTATGGTTATTCAGATTTGGTTAGAAAATTTGGTCAAAACCATTTCAGACGTTGTTTCAATTCTGAAAACGAGTTGAAAACATACTTCATATGACTATTTATTTTATTATTACTGTTCATTTAACATTATTTTAAATTATTCAATAATAAAAAATAAAAAAAAAAACGTTTTAAATGTGGTCAGAAGCTAAGGAGCTCGCCGCTCTACCACGGAGGTATTGGTAAATAACCAAAGAAAAAATTATGATCTTTTGTATATTTTAGAAAATAACCTCTCGTATCAACGACGAAAACACATACTTGTAATACTGTCAGCTGAAATCTCTCTACGTATTAGCAAAGATTAAATTAAAAATAAAGTTAACCTAATTATCTAAGAAAGTCACCATTTATTTCTGACACTATTTTAAGAACAGCTATTTCCTAGTCCTTTGATACCATTAGAAAGCTTATAATATACCAACCTGATCATGTTTACAGAAATACGGTGTCTACGACGGTGAAATTGAAATGGATACCGGATGAAATCAAATGTATGCCTTTGAAGCCTACAATGAAAATAAATACGAGTATATCATTCCATTTAACTCAATGTAATCTGTTTAAATCATGTGCGTATATCGCTGAATGGTATCGAACGCTGAATACATAAGCTTATTAAATTAACAAATATTAAAGCGGGGAAATTCTATTTCTCGGTCCCGCGCCACGGTCGGCACACACTCGGTAAGTGAGTAGCGCTGATATTTCAATGAATTCGTGCAAATTTAATGCGATTGACAAGCCAAACTCCGATTTAGAATATGGTAGTTGTTTATTCTGCAATGATGTGTCAAATGGCGGGGTGGTATTCTGCCATCGAATACACATGTATGAGCTTCACGAACGTCAGATAAAAAAATCATGTCTATCGGGTCTATTTATACTGGGTGACTTGTTGGGAGGCATTGAAGGACGAAATACTAGAGTCGAATATTAATAGAAAAGTTAATTTTGAACGTAGAATGAGGCGATAATTTCCATTTGCTGTGTTAGAAGCGGTGTTTGGTTAAGAATGCTCAGAAGAGCATCTTCCGGTTTCTTCCTTGCCCCTTCAGTATTGCATTATTTTTATCTTTTATGCTGTTCAGAGTCCTATTTCTGTAGATCCAGATCCATGATTCCGAATCTGAAAGCCTCACTTGGGTTCGATCGAATCCAGAATTTTGAAAATCCAGGTACGTTCGTTCTTCCCCAATTTCCACCAGGCTACCCAACATTACGCATGCTCTTGGAACCTATGTGCGCCATAATTAAAAATAAATAAATTAATTGATTCAACTCTCACAGAACTTTTTTGTTTCTAAATGGCTACTTTATTATCAATCACAAATTTATTGCGTTTTTACTATTTTTTAGTGTTTCTGTTTACGGAACCTTCCAATAAACGTATTTTTGCGTACGTCAGCAACCATTTTAATCCATATTTCAATTCAAAATATAAGATCTGCCAATAAATTATTCGATCACTTTTATACCTCATACTTGTGTAAGTAATTTATTAGAATTTGTTTTAATTCTTATAATTTCATCCCGAAGTGAAGGAAAAACAAAATTTTAGAATGTTTATTTCCATCATTTTATCCCAACTCAACCCATATTCCCCTATTGAAACGATATTAGTTTACAGCGATATTATTGGCGAATCAAAATTTTGATTTTTAATATGTGCATACTTGAGGTTCTCAACAAATTTTCATGAATATCTAAAGATATATTATTTTCAGAACACCCTCTAACATACCTATATTTACTATTCGCTCCCCAAATGTATAATGGAAAACCGAGCTTCATATAAAGCGTAAATTGAATGTCGTTTTCTTGAAATGCTTAGTGAAGCACATTATAATGTATGTTTATTTTGTAGGTGCCGTGGGAAGTGTATATATGTACCACAGAAGTGTGGTATCTTGAATAATTGATCAACTCAAAAATGTCATGTAAAGATTTTAGGAATCGTAGAACTAAAACTTTCTTAAAAACACTAACTTCACAGCAATATTAATAGGATGCAATTAATTAACTTTCGCAGAACATATGTTTCTATCTTTTGGGTTATTAAATTGTAAAGGTTTTCTGATATGCTATTTTTAAACTTCAGGTAATTTAGTATTATATTATTTACTCTCATATGGTGAAGAATTGCTATACGAATATAACTTTTATATAATATAACTTTTAAAGATATATTCTGTATGCGTATTTGAACATTTTTTGTAATTGTATAAATTGCATGTATTCAGATTTATTATATCCAGATTGGAAGATACTCTCAGTATCGCCCTGGTAAAAGACCACTATTCAGAATTGATGCGTTGCTTGAAATTGCTTTTAGCAGTGTTTGGTGACCAGATCTCAATAGCCAGGTATTTTTCCCACCTTCCTCATCCCTTCTCCTTCCCCTCACCAATATCTTCAGCCCCACAATATTCCCCAATCGGGGATGCCATAGTATCACTGGCTCCAGACGGTTGGGAGCAGATGGAACTCTTGTGCGGTATTCATATAAAATAAAAATATTTATTTTTATTTGGTGTACTATTCAATTTCTTTGTCCAAATTATATTTTCGTTCTAGTTTATTAGATGTGTTTTAGGTTTAGACATTCTATTGTGCGAGTTAATACTTGTTAAACACATTATGTTTTGTTTTTGTAAATGTAAAGGAATTTGGTTTTAGGGTAGGTTTGCTGGGTGCCACAATTGAAAATTTTCAGAAAAAAATATATATTTAAAACCTAATTGGTGACTATTTTGTGTTCTAATCGTTTTAAAATGTATTGGTTCTAAACTAAAATCAAAAGGAGGTATTTATTAAGTGCCTACTTAAAAGGAATGAATTTTTGTACATATATCTGAAACCAAAACCATATTAAAATACACAAATAAATCAATATAATTAAACGTAATGAGATTTTAATTTAATTATGTGCTTATCGTCAGTCGCCCAATGATACTTTTGATAAGGGTTACTATTTTAAATCTATTAATAAATCTTTTTGCTACCATGAATTTGTTAAATAATATTTTGAGGTGGTATTTAGTCGCCCTCCATTTCTGATATCCTTCATACAAATAACTGTTCTTAATGGGAAAACATCTCGTGTGTGGTTGACTTTACGAAAATTCGTTAAATGTTTGTAAAATCACAAAAAAATGTTATGTGTACTTGTAGTATTGAGGTATCCATTTGTTAACATGTGTGCATTATTCCATCTTAAACTACAAAGCCTTTTTTAAATGTTTTTAAAAACAATCCGTATTGCTCAAAAATCTAATTTTAGTTCCCCCTGAAAAATTTACATTTTTTGACACTTGGGAGGTATTTTCCCGTTGACGCCGATTTGTTCATCAGCAAAAACAAGAAACAAAAAAAAATCATTTCTAGTGTTCCAAAATTACCAGCTGCCACTGAATATGATACGGTAACATCGGGAAATAATTAAAAAGAAGTGATTTGTTCTTGAAATCGAAGAGAAATATTATAATTTTAATTTAAAATGTATTATCAATTTAAGAAGGGAGAATCACTGTTCATGAAATCTAAACTCATGTTTTAATAAAGTCCTTTAGTTTCAAGTGTTATTAGTTCGAGTTAATTGTTCCAAGGGTTCGTTGTCCCGGGTAATTTTTAAAAAGATTAATTCATTTTCTTGTTTTACCGGCTAGATTATCATTATAAATCAATGTTTAACGTACTTACCTTGCAAATTAGCAAACTTTGCCAAATCATTTAGTTTACCACCAATATTTATTAATTTTTTTCCTATATTTACCGACTTTAATATCGATCTGATAACTTGTAAGTAGGTGTTTTAATAATTATGATTTCTTCAAATGATTGGTATTCACTTTATGACGTCATTATTAATAAATAAATTTTAAAATATATATATTTATTATTCATCTAGATATCAATGTATATTTATAAATACTAAGTATATTTTAAAATTCATCTATGTTTTAATAATTGTTTTTGACGCTTTAAAATACAGTTAAAAATCGAAGCCGATGTGGAATGTTGAAATACACAAATTAAACTGATCCAGCCAGAATAACACTGTGGTAAATAAACATGCAAAATGTAAATTACTGAACACATGGGTTCAATCCAGGGTGAATTTACCACCAAACCTTTTTTGTAGTAGTGTCAAATTGTATCTTTAACCGTATGCAACATTCAGAAATAGATTTTAAGGGATTTTTTTTTACAGAGACAGGCTTTACAATCGAAGTATTTTATTAAAATAATTTTTGCTTCATTATTTTTAAATTTATGAATAGTATATTTGAACTTCGTTCCATAGTGTAAGGGTTTATTAGTATGAAGATAAGAAACGACGAATCTAAAAATCTATCAAATAGTTTGAGCTTTGTTTTGAATCTAAATATTTCATTTATAACCAGGTACTAACTAACCTTATTCTGATCATTTTCGTTTCTTTCCCTGTTATTTTCATCACAAAATACTATAAACGCTAATGGGATCCAAAACTCTCAGATAATTATAATAGGAAAAAAATATCGATAATTTTTTAAATGCTTTATGTAAGAAATTAGCTTCCTCATTCAATAATTTAGGATTTTACAAATAATTATTGTGAATTTCGTACACGATTAATCTTTATTTCACATCAAGGCACTCTAATTTTGTTTCACATAAAAATAAGTTGTTGGAAATTCCGCAGCGAAACCCCTATTTCAATAAGCTCGGGTTCTAAACTTTAACTCGCCTACTCGTAGGTCAGTGTGGTTTACTCTATAGTAGTTTTAGGATTTTCTTTTGCCGAAACTTCAAGTATCTGCTTGTTTGCAAGAATAATAACAAGTAAGTCTACTTTATTGATAAGATGAAATAAATAAAGTTTTAACCACCCGTTTAACGCATCCGTTTTTTTCGGGTGAGGTAAGATAGATTACACGGGTTTTGTACAATGTTAGAAGTAGTTTTAAATGAACGATAAATCTCAATTTAAAGCGTACTTTTAAAATAATGGCTCGGATTAAAAGTTTATTTTCATTAACGTAAAATGGTATTGCTTTATTTTACGACCACACGAAAATCACGCGTCAGAACAAGATTAATTCAATTTTAATTGAACTGTTAAAAAAACTTCCTCTCTGCCGACCCCTCGAACACGTGTATAAATATCCCTTACTACAAATCCGAACGAAGCCTCCAAAACTTTGGCAAAAGTTTATAACCGCTTTCCATTGCTTACCCGAACGCAACCCTTATCTGATTCAAAACTGTCGGTGGCGTTCCGTGCACAACTTTAAACGTGAATATTTCAGCGCGATCTAGTGAAAGATTTTCGCGATGTACGGCGCCCCATAGCGTCCATTAGTGCGGCGAAGCCTTCTTAACGCGGGGAGGTTCGAATGCCGACTAGCGACTAGCGAGTAGCGACTAGCCCGATCGCCAAAACATTCAATGCTCCACCCCTTTGTTCAAGCGCCAACCGCTTAACCCAATAATGCCTTTTGCGGTAAAATCCGCACACACGCAGAAAGTTTCACACGATAAAAATGCCTTCTTAATTTATTCCTTCAAATCATTGTAGCTTTCCACAAATATAGCAGTACTTGAATTTTAAATAGTTTAGCTTAGGAACAGGTCTTCTTTATTTACGATTTGCGGTTTGAATGAGACAATAAAAAATGCCATAGAACGATGTAGGAAGGAAATAACAAAATACCTTTTAAATCTAAGGGTTGAATTAACATCGTATTCAGTTAAACAATTTTAGATTTCCGCATCAACCCTCGTTTAGTCTGAACCGTTTGTGTTCATCAATGGGAAGGGTGCATGTTTTATGATTCAATTTTGCAAGCCTGTTTCATCGGAAAGTTGAGCGGGATATGATGTACGACGTAGTTAATGATGGATAGTGGATGATACGCATTTGTAGAGTGGAGGGGAAATGGTTATGGATGTGGGTAATCAGTAATCATGCTATATTGAATTCGTTCAACATGTTAATTGGGTACTTCATAATTCATGAAAATATATACATATCTATCAAATTATTGAAATTCTAACGGTTATCAGAAAACGTTCCAGAAAGTTACCCATCCAATAAATATTATTAAGTCCAAATTAAAATATTAAAAATAACTTACTTTTAAGTAGTTGATAACATATGAATTCTGACGGGCATTTAAAGTTCGATTAGGGTCACACTATCGACGCAAATTTAGTACTCATCCCCCCTTTGAAAAAAGTGAATAAATTAACTTTTTTATATTGAAGGGGTAAATTGAAACTGGGGTGAATGAAGGTTAAAGTATAAATTCCAACATTTTAAAAATAAATACCATAAATCAACGGTTATAATAAGGCCTAAAAAAACGAGTTTCCTCAATTTCATTTATTTACCAAGCTGGTGAGTCAATTTACCATTTTCATTCTGGCAAATATATATTTACCCGAATATTTAATTGATTGTTGGTTGATAGAAATATTATTAGTATGGAAAAATGTTGATTTTAAACGTAAAAGAAACCGCACCAGAAAGATTAATCCAAATAAAATTACCAAATTGCCACGGGTATATTTACCTTCTACAATTATCGGATAAAGGATTACCTCCGAAACTTTGAGCCGTAATAGTAATTTGTACGTAGCCCCCGCTTTAAGTAACGCTTTCTTCCATATAATATGTCGGATAATTCTCTTTTCAATTTTAGTCTACTTCCCGAAATCCAAATTAATTTTAGCGGATTGAGCGTATGACTAGGAAAAATGGTAGACAGGATATAAACTTTCCCTAAAAATGTTCAGTTATAAATCTCAGTTCTCCAACTTTAGTGGAATAAAAAGGGCGCTTTTGAGACTTGTTCACGTGTTGTGAAACAACTTGAAGGTTTTCAAGTATTTTACCCGATATATCTAATACGAAGTTTTCAAATTCGATGTATACCATAGTTACATTGTGCAAACATCATATTCTTATAATTATTATATTGTGACAGCAGTTGGATACTTAGTAATATGTATATATTGTTACTTTATTTCAAATTAATGTTATTTAGTTTTATACAATATCGTGTTTTCTGCAAGGCAGGATTTAAACCATATAATAAATTACGGAAGTTAAACGGCATTTCGAAATAATCGGAAATTTGAAAAAATATCATTTTCGTTGCGTATATATTTAAATTAATAATTTAATAATTAAATCTACACTTATATATTAAGTATGAATAAAAAAAATACAAAGTCATTATGATTTGTGATTGAGAGAGATAGTAAAAACGTACTCGTTTATTACAGAATGAAGAAAATAACAGGAGGTTAGTTCATTTTTTTTTTAAATGCACAATATCAGAAGACAATATCAAATATGCGTTGCATACTACTTATTGATAAAATCACCGGTTTTTTCAAGAAATAAATACGTAGCTAAGCCACAAGTTGAAACGTATCGGAGGAGCATTAACTTTATTTTTTTAGACGAATGGTCAATAAGGGGTTTGGTAAAAAAATACACTTTTATGCTTAATTGGTACAAATTTTGGTCCAGGCTCACTTCGTTAAAAAAATACTCTCTTATAACTTACGTCTCCTTTATTTAAAAATACGAATGAATTTATATTTAAAACTATAATTGATTATTATTTACCCACTGGTCAAAAGCGATAACTCTGTCTCATGTGTAGGGATGTGAATTTTACGTTTGACAGATTAGAGTATCATTTGTTGTGACAATTATTACTCGGTTTACTGATAGCATACGTCCAGGGATATTAAAATACACTGAATATTAAATCTTCAAACAAAATAAACTATTTTTTTTATACATCACAAGAGAATAGTTTATTTTAATCCATTTTTCAGGCTTCGATTAAGAAACGAGACTCACGTCTAATGAAACAACTTTGTCTTCAAGTTTTCATTCTTAAAACCGAGTTACTGACACGCTAACTTCTATTGTTAGCGAGCAGTTAGCGAACGAGGAAATAATGTTTCACTAATTATTTACCTGCTGAAATGCGGCCGAGAGGGCCATTTTTCTTACAGAATATCCATTTTGCGATGCTTTGGTTATTATTTATGTTATTGACTAATCTTTAAGTTTCTACAACGAGATGCGAACATTTCAAAGGTTCTTTTTAAATGTTTTCTTAAACTGATTTACTGGAGAAACTAATGGTCGATATTTATTATACACTAGCTGCTCGGGATTTTTTTTTTTGGAATAAAGTTATGAAGTTGTGAATTCTTGTTTGTCATTAGGGTGCCATAATTGATTTGACAGCGAAAGTAACTATCTCAAAATAATGAATATTTTATTTAATTCCAAACGTTTTTTCAAAATATATCTAAATCATAAAGTTCTTAAGTAGGTACCTACTCGTGTTTTCGATTTTGAAAATATTCTATTAAAAAAAACCTTCTCTTGAATATGCAACCTGTGGCTAATCATAGTGTTATATCTATGAACCTAAATAAAACGTGGTGGGTTCAATGTTTTTCATAGTAATTTTAAAACGTTATAGCAACAGTTTTACATATTGGATTTCATTCAAACTACTTTTTAAACCTTCCCGGCACTAATAAAAACAAATTGCTATTTTCAGCGAAACCGGTCCAGTGATTTTCAAGAACATCGAAGACAAAAAAATAAAGTTACAAACTTATATTGATTTTTATATGTATAGAAGATGTATATCACATTTTTAAACGACTGCGACGGTTTATAAGATGTTTACGTGAATTTACGTCAATGACGCGACCAATTGATCATTTACAGAAACAATTTAAGTGTTTCTGCAGACGTTCAGGCACTTCAATTGAAATTGTTAATCGCGGAAACAAATTGACAATTGATATTGACCGTATCCGGCTTCTTTAGGTTTTAACAATTCTTCGGGATAAAGGAATTATTAACTGTGCAAATACATACATACGTACGTTCGATTGTCATGTTTTAATTGTTGTTTGTAATACGACAAAGGACAATATTGTTTGTACACAGAATGATTTCAATATTATACTGTCAAATTAGGTACCTACCTATCTGGAGAGCAATTATATTTTCGATTGATGTTTAAGTAAACGTAGGAAAAATGTCTTTATTTATTTATTAACGTCCCATGGGAATTTTACACGGAATATTTACATTGTGTAAGTATAAAATTCTTTATGCACCTGTATTAATTCTTTAAACAACTGGAAAAGGTGCATAACTCATGTAAATAAGTGGATAGCCGTTCTTTGACTCCTTAAATAAATACATGCGTTGGTTTGTTAAAAATTTAATAACAAGATTATTTTTTTTTATGAAAATTCTTTCCAAAAACGAACCCGAATAATACCGTTAAAATTTTGAGCGTCTTTTGTTTGGCATTTTAAATTTTATTTTACGATTTAAATTTAAAAAGTTGTCTGAAAATTTTAACTCGAGTGTGTATGATACTCTCAGTATCGCCCTGGTGAAATTACATAAATCATATTTGGAATGCATGAGAAAGTTAAACATTGTTTATTTATCAGATCCTATTATTCAGATTGTCAAAACCAATCCAATTTATTTATCTTTCCTTATAACCAATACACCACTACTTGGGCCAAATTGGACACTTTTGTGGTCATAGCGTGTGTTTACATATAATGAGTGATTTTTATATTTGTTATTTTATATAATTCTGTTATGATTTAAGGTTATTTGATACTTATAATGCCTTATTATTACATGATATTTTGCCTTAACGTAACATGTGAATATCTTTAATTACCACTAGAATAAGAACTTCATAAAAATACGTTTTTCTGACTTGCCACGAGCTATTTTTCATTATATGTAATTTGGTTTAATCTAGTCTCCTTCAACGGAAACAATCTTCCCAACATGCCTTCAATTGATATGCTTGGTGTAACTTTGTCAAGCACAAGCTCCATCGAAGCCAGAGTCAAGTTAGCCTCTCAGAAGCTGGGCGTACTGTATAGGGATCGCAGATACTTTAATAGTACATAACTGCTGACCCTGTAAAAATTTCAAATGTGCTCCACTGTAGAATTTTTTAGCCACCTCTGGTCTAGAGCCTCAAAATTATAAAAAACCCTAAAAACGGGCGGTCTGTTTGATAGATTCCCATATCTTAGCAAACGGATTCCTCTTTAAAGCACAATCGTCGGATGGGAATGCTGTCCTTGTTCTACTGGTATTTAAATGGAAAATGCTCTAAGGAACTAACGTCATTCATCCCTTTGGCACCGATGCATAGTCGGGAAATACGTCAAACGCGCACCCAACATTTGTACATGGTTGACATTTGTCTAATGAGAACGGATCATTTCTACGACTCATTCTTGAATTCAACAGCCCGGCTGTGGAAGACCTCTGTGTTTCTCCCTCCTACAACATGGGTCTCATCAAGACCCATGTTCACTCCTTCCTCTCCTCAAAAAGACCCTCCACACAGCATCCTGAAAGATGACATAGGCATCGAGGGAAATTATTTTTCACAGGGCCTCCCGTATGGAGGAAATGTAATTTTATTTATTTATAGTATCTTGACTTATTAAATGTAAGTCAAGGAGGAGATCCATAATTAGTTATTTTTTTATATAAACTGATACATAATAATACATTAATTGTCGATTTCTCTAAAATTTATAAATTTATAAAAATAACTGCTATTCTAAACAGCGACAGAATATATATATTTTTTCTTTATAACTTTACAGGGATTTAAGTTGTCGCTCAATGAAGGTATTTTAATCCCACATGTCCCATTACTAATGCAAAAAAGTTTGTTGCTGAAAGTGAATAACTTTGACACTTACTTGTCAAACTTACCTTATTTGGTTTTCGTTTAAAACGATAGCCAGGTAGCTTATTGAAAGCTTCACACGATCCGCCGCACTATGCCTTTACTTTACAACAATAGCCAAAGCTCTATTATTTTTATTGTTGATGTGTTTTCTAAATTGCCCCAAACTTGCATTCATTGTAAATAATTATTCGAAGGTAAATTGTACCAGCAGAATGTGAAGGTGCGTGCGGGCGCTAGTTGGGATTTGTTTCTTTAAATACATCCTAGCACGCTTTCTGTTACTTCCAGTCCCGAGCCCCACACAGTATACACGCAGCCTTAACTTTAGCCTCTACGCCGTGATTTTCCAAAGAAGCTTTAACGCCTCCTTATTTTCGATATTATTAACTTCACGCTTCGCGGAAATTACAATATCGTTGTTTGAAAGTAGCCTTTCTTATTGATAGTTGAATTTCTTGAATTTGTTGACACAGAAATCAATCTCTTTTAGTGGATAGCACGCACGGTTCACGTTAATTATACTTGAAAAGTCATGCAGAGAAAATCTTGAGTACATTTGACAACTTTCGGTTCCAATTATATCGTATTCCTGTTATAACACGAATCCAACAAATTTTTTTTATTCAAATCTACCGTTATATGCCATGTTTGGGTAGTTAACGTAAACCTACGTCGCAACCTAATTACACCATAAGATTCATGACGTATAATCCGAAAGTGGTGAAATTAAAGTTCGAATTAATTCGTATATTTATTTAGTGCGATAAAAGTCTACAACAAAATCACATATTCGTTCGGAATTTCTGCCCTGTTCTACCTGGATCCATTGAAAACATGATTGTTTCGTGTTAGTTCTGAAACTTACTTTGAATAATTTTAGATCTAGCCGTCGATTTTTCTAAGCAGTAAAACCACGCGAGAAGTTGTGGGCAATACGGCTATATTTACAAAAGTTTGGTTTACTTTAGTGAGTCGATTCTAGAATAAGCAAGGTCGTCTTAGTGTTCCCCAACATGGTAGTATCAGCGGCACCAGCGGTGTTTTCAGCCCTTGGCATTTCCATAAGATTTCGGGCGATAAGATACGTTTCTCAGTGTAATTGACATAATTAGATATTAAATGTTTTATATTGCCTGTTAAAATAAAGAAAACAACCTGTTCTAAATGCTTTTCCACTGTAAAACCTCCAACATTTTCAGCTAATGACCTCCGATACACGGCATAAGGGGGTACATATTACTTAGGTAATGCCGACTTTGGTGAAACCGAAAATTGGCATATCGCATGTTTAACAATCTCAAAATCGAAAGCAGCTGAAGAAATTTTCCTCGCTGTAATCTCTCGGCGACGCATACACGACAAGTTTATGTGAAATGTGAGCTTTATTTCACGTATTATTACGCCGTAATCTTTCATATGAACTTTGGCGAATCAGAATTAAATAAATATAGTAAAATGGTTGCATTAAAATCGAATTAGGAATCATTCATAGAAACTTTCCCATTTTTAATGGTCATGAGGTAAAGTTAATAATCATCTGACTTACCTGTATTGCAGGAGATATAACGTTGTGGAAATCTATATTATTTTAATAACATACATTTTTCACAATAATCCCTATAAATTTAACCCCAACGGTTTCTAAGACTGCGAAAAATGAGATATGGAAACCGTCTAATTTATTTGTATAAATTTATTTTTTAGTTACCAATGTTTTGCACTGTTTGTTAAAAAAAATATTCGCCAATAAGAACTTTACTGTCGGGTCAACGTTTTTTGTAATAGTGACTTTATTCAAGAGAAGGGAAATCGTTTCTACGCCTTAAAACCATTTCTCTAAGATTCGTCAAACCAATTTAATGACGATCGCTAACCAAATTAATAAAAAAAGTGCGATACTAAATTATTGAAGATAATTTTGACAAATCTCAAAATAAATTATTAAAACAATAATAATAAAGGAACGGTTCCGGTATGACAGAGGACCTGGGTATGATTCCCAGATGCGACTGTTACCTTTTTGTTTTCTGCATCTTTTCTGTTTCATGTGTTTATTTGAGATTTGTTAATATTCTCTCCAATTATTAAATATCATAATAAGATTTATAAACTTCAATAAGTTGTTCCAATACATTAAAAAAAGATGCGTTGAGCATAAGTTGAACCCGTAACCTACCATTACAACTTCAAATTTGTTTACCAATTCACAATTTTTGTGTATTCATCTTTTTAAGTCTTAAATTAATTTAATGGGGATACATATTATACTATACGTATTTATGTTGTTGATTCTGATAAGATCATCACACAGATTATAAATATATGTATATATACTCGTATACACGAGTACATATTTTCAAGAATCTGTGTAACTATATTCATGATATTTTTTTGTATATATTTTTTTTTATATTTTCGTATGAAGCGGTAACTTGGTGATGTGACATTATAATTTAAAAAATAAAACACTAACTTTGTTTACATCACTTTTATAAAAGTACACTAACACTAACTTTGTTTACATCACTTTTATAAAAGTGATGTAAACAAAGTTATTGTTTTATTTTTTAAATTATATTCATGATGTTTATTTTGAGAAAATTCGTACATGCGTAGGTATAACACCTATATCTCTTTTTATGAAAATGAATGTTTGTCTGTCTGTCCTAGATTTTCTCAAAAGTTAGTGAACAGATTTCGCCAAAAATAGCACAGTTTATTTTTATTAGTACCGGGAAGGTTTAGAGAGTAGTTTGAATGAAACACAATATGTAAAACTGTGCTATAACGTTTTAAAATTAGTATAAAAAGTTGTATTGAGGTTAGCCTATAGATATACCACTCTGGTTAGCCACAGATTACATATTCAAAAGAAGAAGGTTTGTTTGTGTTGAATATTTTATAACACAAGTAGGTATCTACAGAACTTTATTATTTAGATACATTATGAAAAAAAAAATGTTTGGAATGAAACAAATTTTTCAAATGAATATTTCTTTGTTAAATAAATTAAATTTACTTTTTGTCCGTGTTTAGAGATAGTAATAGTCGTCACAAGGCATTACTTTCGCTGTCAAATCAATTATGACACCCAAATGACAACCAAATTCATAACTTCATAACTTTATTCCAAAAAAAAATCCCGAGCAATACCGGGTACATATCAGCTAGTTGTAAATAAAACAGTTTAATGCAAAAATGATTTACATTGGTAAGAACACACCGTGCTTTTATTGATACCTACCCAGCTAAATTGTATAAATATTTATTAAAAAACTACATAATACTGTTATTTTTTTAATTACTGTTTTTTTCTTATTAAGTTAAAAGAATTAGGTACATAATTAATTTTCTTTCTTAACTTAAATACTATATACGTATTATTACTTCAGCACATACTCGTACATAATATTATTCTTATCTTATTCTATTTCTTATATTTCATGTTACTTATATTAATTAGATACCTTGCATATTATTAATTATATACTATATATACATACAACTATTACCTATAATGCAATTACTATTATATAATGTATGTACCTACGTCTGTCTCAACACAGGAATTTCCCAGTGAGACAGACATCGAGCAATCATTTATGTGTTAAAACCAAATAAATAAAAAATAAAATGAGTAATAATTCCCATCTTGCATATGATTACTATCTTATGTATTATTCCTATCTTACATATTACTATCTAACATATTATTCCTATGTTACATATTATTCTTATCTAACATATTATTTCTGTCTTACGTATTATTCCTACCTTTCATATTATTCATATCTAACATATTATTCCTATCTTACGTATTATTCCTACCTTACATATTATTCCTATCTAACATATTATTCCTATCTAACATATTGTATCTGTCTTACGTATTATTCCTATCTTTCATATTATTCCTATCTTACATATTATTCCTACCTTACATATTATTCCTATCTAACATATTATTTCTGTCTTACATATTATTCCTATCTAACACATTATTTCTGTTTTACATATTATTCATACCTTACATATTATTCTTATCTAACATATTATTTCTGTCTTACATATTATTCATATCTAACATATTATTTCTGTCTTACATATTATTCATATCTTACATATTATTCCTGTCTAACATATTATTCCTATATTTCATATTATTCCTGCCTAACATATTATTCCTATATTACATATTATTCCTATCTGACGTATTATTCCTATCTTACATATTATTCTTATGTAACATATTATTCCTATCTTACATATTATTCCTATCCGACATATTATTTCTTTCTTACATATTATTCCGATCTAACATATTATTCATATCTAAAATATTATTTTTGTCTTACATATTATTCCTATTTTACATATTATTTTATCTAACATATTATTTATGTCTTACATGTTATTCCTATCTTACATATTATTCCTATCTCACATATTATTCCTATCTAACATAATATTTCCTTCTTACATATTATTCCTATCTAACATATTATTTCTGTCTTACATATTTTCCTATCTTACATATTATTCCCATCTAACATATTATTTCTGATATTATTCCCATCTAACATATTATTTCTGATATTATTCCCATCTAACATATTATTCCCATCTTACATATTATTACCATCGTATATATTATTCTTTTATATATAGTTTTTTTAATTTTTTTATATATTACACCTCACTAGAGCATCATTGTCTGTACAATGTAAAGACAGTGAATTCATATCACCACCCAGCTAAGCAGCACTGTGAGGCGGGTCATGATAGGGGCTGTAGAAAGGGATATATTAATGCGGGTTTTCAGGAGGCCCGAAATCGACCCGTTCTTATGAAGCCGACATCATCTGTGAACGGGTGTTCCGCTCCTGTGCGTCGAGTATCGCGTACGTGCACCGGTGACTCCATTTAAATTATTGTGAAATAGACTCTGGATACGTACATTGCGTTTGTGCATTGGAGATGGCAACCGGTCTGTTAACAACGGATTGTCAATCAGACGGACCGCCCTCCTTTGCACAGAATCAAGCAGGTTTATTAGGTATTTTGGAGCTCCAGCCTAAAGGTTCGGAATTCGGAATTTTATTATTATTACGTATTGAACTGTTTCTTTTTTCTTACATAGATAATATGAACTAAGTTTGCGAATTTGACTCCCCTAAAACGGGAAATCTTCCTTAACTAGGAAAAATTGTCTAACTGATAGTTAAGTTTTTTTTTTAAATTTATATTCACGTTGTGGTATCATTTGAATGTAGATATTTATATATTAAATAGTGGTTTACATAAAACATATATTATTCATTTTAGTTAAAGTTTTCTTAGAAAAAAAAGGTAAAGCCCGTTAACAAAATACAATCTGTGCCGTGTTTAAAAAACACGTTAAAACTGTATAAATAACTAACATCCGATTCGTTTATTAATCGGGAGATTAAATAAATAAAAATAAATAAAAAAAACACGAAACAAAACAAAACTAATAACATAAATCACGAAATCGCGACGATCAATGCTTTTAGTCCGCCATACTCGCAAAGTTTTGTTTGTTTGATCGAGTAAATCAGAGAGAATTGTCGTTGTTGTCACTTATAAGTCCGGCTGTTGGTGACTCCGCACGTTGCCAAATACTCAAAATGAATTTACAGGGTGACTTAAGTCCTAAGACAATCACATGTAAAATATTTTAATATCCCATTTTCTAAAACCTCCTACGGACAAAGATATTTTAAATACAATTCTATTAAGCTATTCAATCCCCTACCTAGTGACATCAGAAATCCGGAGAGGAAAAGTTCATTTATAAGTAAGATCATTGATCACTTCCGATAAACCTGTCTGCTTCTGAATTATTTTATTCTCTTAAATTAGTGTGTTTTGAAAAAAAAAATTGTAATCTATTAATCTATTTGTCATCTAAATTAAAATTTATTTGTTATTATAATCACATACTCGTATATACATTAACCTAGCTGAACAACCACTCTTGTAAATTGCCATCTCAACACAGGCGTTTCCCACCTAGTGAAATGGGTAATACGTCAGCTAATAACAAATGTTTATATCTATACATATGTAATAAAAAATAAAAAAAGGTGTGCCAAAATACTGGTAACCTTTTGATTTTATTTTCCATAACTCTGGAAATTCCGGATACAATGCAATTATAAGTAAAACAAAATCTCATTCCGTGATGATACTGAGTTTCGATAAGCTCGATTAAATCGAACGATTGTCAATCGCAAAGTGACAATGGCGTTAGTTAATGCGCTCAATCAAAATACCTACCATTCCTCTCTTAAATGGGATGTACCAATTGTCAATCGCATCGATGACGTAAATTGACGTAACCATCGACAATTGATATTGATCGTGTCTGGGGCGATTTAGATGTGTCGTACAGTACGTTTTACTGAGTATAATTCATGTTGAAAAATCTGCATCCGATATGAACTTCACCCGCCCTATTACTAGTTGAACGTTCAACTCAAAAGATAACTTATATTCCGAAAAAAATCTGTAATGTAATATTACGTAAATACCCAAACGGGCCCTGAATAAATGAATAGATTAAAAAAATAATGCTAAGTCTCTAGTCATTGAAATATAATGACTTGGAAAAGAAGGGGTCAACATGATAGAAGCAGTTTTGATGACAGAAATATTTTGATGACACATAAAAGGCCGCAAACTTAACATGCAGTGGCTCTGACTTGGTAATCATCACTTATTTACAAATAACATGATTAACAAGAATTTTTACATAATACCTACGTAATTTTGAATAATACACTTATAAAACGCTCTGCAGACTAGGTACCTACCCACTACCTTGAAAAATAAATCGCTACGTCCGCAGCGATACCTGTCAATTTTGTTGTTTTGATGATTTTAAACGTGCTTTAATTGACAATTCCAACATATTTAATAGGCAAACTATTAAATCGTCGCCCATAACACAAACAGGCGTATCTCATATTTAGCAACTTTCCAGGAGAGGCAAAAAACAGTTTTCTTGGCCGAATCCTTTTTTTTAATACATGTTTCGCTAATAGGGTAAAAAAGGGTAATTAATAACCCATTAGCGAAACATGTAATAAAATGTATGAGAATCCGACAAAATACTGTTTTTTGGAAATGAAAAGTAGCTAAATATGAGATTCGCCTGTTTGTGCTGTGGGCGACGAATTGTTCTCTACCACAAATGAATCGATGATTGTTAAAAGCATAAAAGTTGTGGTAAATTAGTGAAAACATTCACATTTCAATATATTTTCTTAAATGCTTAGTATTTTGTCGTCAATTATTAGGTCTATTTATTCCGGATAGCGGTTTTCAGGTGAGCGGTGTTCTAAACATAATTAGTTTATTTGGTCATATACTTCATAGGGTGTTTTAACAATCGTCAATTCAAATATACTCCTGGCCCATGGTAATGAGTTCTGTGAAGTAACTGACTACACTACTATATTATGTATCTGTGTACAATAAAAATCACTATATTGAAGCGCATTATGTTCAATTAATGTATAGGTTTTGTCATATCGATTCCTATCAGCATGATCTTCGCTTTTTTTTACTGGATTATCACTTTCTATGTTTAATGTGTTTTTAGAACAATGGATTTGTGTCATATAAACTGAATATAGGAAGGGGGTTTGACAGAAAATATGCCATGGGTAGTAGACATCAACCGATTTCCATTTTATTTATTTATTTATCTATGTAATCGTTTTGCTCATACTTTCATTGCTTGACTAGATATTTCACCACCGAGCATTAGCGAAATTTAGGCATTTTAGTTGGAACGCGCCCCTCGTTCCATTGTGAATATTTTTTACTGGTTTGAAGATGCTGTATAAGCAAAGTGGAAATCATTAAAAACAAAAATAATTTAGAATTTGGTTTGACGTATAGTAACTTAGGCTCATTTTCTAACAGACTCGTATATATAAATAAATAGATAAACTTTTTTCTCTAATTTTTATTATATTTATCTTCCGTATTTCGCATCTACTACCATTCAACACGAAACATAAATTTACTTATTTTTTAAATAAATACCGCACTACTAATTATCCAACTATATCAGCTACACGGAGACAGTGAAGATTATGGCATCCCCAATTGGGGTATATTATGTGGCCGATGGGTATGGGGAGGGGAAGGAGATAGTGAAGCGGAAGGTAGGGAAGAAGTTGGTTATTCAGATCTGTTCACCAAACTAATTTAAAAATACAATTTTTTCTTACTGTTTTCAACCGTTGACAATCATTGGTGGATAAACATTTGATCCGATAAACCTTTTTTTATACTTTTTGTAACTAACTAAAGAATAATACTATATTATTATTATATTTGCAACGACGAAACTTGATCTGAGCGAAACCGGTTGGCGAAAAATTAAATATATTCGTGGTTTATAACAAAGTGTTTGTTTTATTTAATATGATGTCAAACCACAAAGTGATTGCTTCTTATGAAAATACATTATTTATTAATTTCGTATTTTAACCGTTGTTACTTGCAATTTGTTTAATAATATTGTATAAGGGAACACTATCTAGTCTACTAAGCATGGAATGAGATTCACGTTTAAAGTGATTGAATTTAATTTAATTTAGTTCTAAGTGATTCATTTCTATTTATTTTAAATGGTACCACAAAGTTGTTTTACAATTATTGTAGATGTGAAAACTTTATCGTTTATAATATTCCATCACAGTATTACAAACTTTCTAATTTTTATTTCTACTAGTACCAATCATATGCACCGAAGTTATTCTACCATTTTCCTTTTTGTTTAAATTTTACTATTGAATTTTAAACTTCAATTCAATTTTCCACCTGTCGCTGGTACCAACAATGTGCTATACTGTTCAATGCCTTATTTTTGGTTGTATTTATTTAACACACCAATAACACAACACAAATATACTTTTATGAAATTTATTTTAAAACCAGAGTGGAATATACTCTCAATATCACCCTGGTGAAAGACCACCATTCAGAATTGAAACGTTGCTTGAAATGGCTTTTAGCCGTGTTTGGTGACCAGATCTGAATAGCCAGATATTTCCCCACCTTCCTCTTCCTCTTCTCCTCCCCTTCCACAATACCTTCAGCCTCACAACATTCCCCAATTGGGGATGCCATAGTCTCACTGGCTCCATATGGTTGGGAGCAGTTGGAACTCTTGTGGGGTATTCGTATAAAACAATAAATAAATTAATACCATATTCCTACGTTTGATTTTAAAACTCCTACTGAAACCATGTTAAACTTATGTAAGAATATGTAATAATAACAGTAAACTCTGTTTAATGTCATAATTTACCTTATTTTTTGTTGCTTAATATCATAATTTAAGTTTCTTATTTTCACTTACAACTTTTTTCGTTTATCCTTTAAAGAAAATCAATCAACTCAATTTTGTGTTTAAATTAAAAACCTCCACTTAAAAGGTAGATAAGTACAGGCTTTGTGGGATTTTTTTTTCAAATATTTTTTTATAATTTTATTGTATTTTTATATACTTACTATTTCGAAAAGTACTAAAATGTATAAAAACGTTTTTTTTTTCATTAATGCGGTCCACTTCCTTAAATTCTAACGAAATCACGCACTCCTTGTGCGGGTGGCGAAAAGGTTGAAATTCCAGATTTACGCCGGCACGTTTCGATTTAAGTAAAAAAAAAACATCTCCAAAATGCGTGTTTTAGTTTTATTTTGTAAAGCTCGGGTATAATTATTAAAATGTTTTACGGTCATATTAAAAACAAAACTTAATTTGTCACAATGAACAATAGGACAGTATAGGAAAAAAGGTTCATAAGTAGGAGATTTTACACTTTAAACCTTTTAAGGTCTGATACATTATTATATTCTAGACTTATAAAAAGACTCACCAACAAAATGTAAGGTTAAACGAAAGGCCAGGGTGTGTTCTACTTGCAGTATTTGATTAAATAATCTGTGGAATTTCTAGGCCATCCACTTTTCATACTAAAAACACATGATTTTGCATTACTTCCCATTGCATCGCCTTAAGAGGAACGACTGCGTTACTTGTTTCATAGATAACTTTATTTTGGATTTGAAGCCAAAATACCCATCTAAACTGAATGATATATATATGTATATATATATATATATATATATATATATATATTTAATTAAAGGTTTAGTAAATATCTTGTAGGTATGAGAAGTATTTTATTTATTTTTGTTTTAAATTATGAAGTATATAGACCATGAAAAAATTTTTTTTTCATAATTTTAGAGGCAACTTACAAAATTATTTGCCAGTTTCAAAAAAATTTTTTTTTTAATTATCATATTTGCTATGTAAATATGATTACGTAAATAAAAACACACAAAAAACAAAATATTTACATTAAAAAACCTTTTTTTGGAGGATATTTTAAATTATGTACGGAAAATTTGTGTTCCAACGTAAATTGGTCGTTTTTAATTTAATTTTAAGTCCACCGTAATGTTTATTTTAATATTTAAAGAAAAAATTATTTTATGTTTCGTTATATTTTCAAAGCAGACGAGGTAAAACTTTTTTTTTTGTATCATTATTAATCCCTAAATAATTGTTAAAGCTGCCTCTAAAATGGCGAAAAATCAATCCCTTTAATGGCCTATATTACATTCTATTAAACAAATTGTGTTAATCCGTACTAGATACTTACTATACTTTTTGGTTAAAAAAATGATCATTACCTTTAGATGAGTATTTTGGCTTCAAATCCAAAATTAAGTTTTGTATGAAACAGGCCGCGCAGCCGTTCCACTTAAAACTAGCTAGTAAAATATTTGTTAAAGGCTTCATTGTATATTATGTTATTATAAAAACAGGCATGCATTTAGGTACTACATTTCGGAACTTCTAATTTCTAAACTAAGAAAATTGCATTCATATTTTCGAGCCGCCACAAGCGTAATTTTGCTTTGGAGGCGACGCGACGTCATTAATGTCGAGGAACTATGGTTGGCGTTAACGCAGTTACGGTAATATCTAGTAATGCGGCTTATTAGTTGAGCAATAATCATTTACTCCGCTGTACAAATAAACGTTCGTAGTAGTTGAGATACAGATTTCAATTTTCCGGGTTGTGATGCGATGTTCCAAGTGATTTATGTAGCATTAAGTACACAGTACTGCTTCCAGTGTGGAACGTCGTTGAATCATATGCTTTGATAGTACATTCTGCAAAGTCTACAAAACTATCGTGGAAGTCAAACAAGAGTGTTATATTGGTTACAACTGGTCATATTTTCTGATTTAAGAATTCAAAAAATTATCGTGAATGATATTTTTAAATACACGAAGCACTATCTAATTTACAAATTATTCAGGTATAACTTTGCAAATACATAAAATGATAGCAAGCTTAGTTGGTAGAGACATCAGTTCAGGTAAGACTAAAGGATCTGGGTTCGAATACCAGTTGTGACAGTTAGTTACGTTTATATTTTCTGTGTCTTTTTCGATTACATGTTTTATTGGAATTTGTTAATATTACAAAAAGTATTATAATTTTTTGTTTGATGGATTCAAAAATAGGTACGTAAACAATAAACATGTACATATTCATCAGATAAAATGTTTACTTTAGTCTTTGAGATATTTTGAGTGTGTTTATTTTTCTTTTCCATTGTTTCAAAAAATAAAATTGTTTTACCCTATTCTCAAACCCCTGACACTACTAGCCGATCGATGCTATATTATGAAATGTATAATCTTCGACTTTGATAATTACATTATTTAATTTTTTTTTAGTTATTTTATATAATCAACTGATCAATAGTAAACTACATATAATAAGGGTTCCACTTGCAAAGTCGGTACCCAACCTCCATAAAGTTCCACACTGAGAAAAATTAAGAAAACTGTTATTAGCTTACTGGATGTTAGATACTCTATTTGGATTGTTATACCATGTACTACTGAGCTCACGAGAAATTTTTACAATAAAGGCATTATTTGCATGATTACAACGCACGCGCTCAGATATGGGATTAATTTAAATGTTTTAGAAAAATACCCCTTTAGCACGTACCTAATGCTTTTAAATATTTAGATGAATTGTTTGTTGGCTAGTGTATATTTTTTAATTTAATTTTTATTTTAGTACATAAAACAGGCAATATGCCCAAAACGTACATAAATGAGTGTTTACATAGCAGTAATAATCAATAAGTACAATAAAAAACAACAAACATTGTCTCCCAAAAATGATAATAAGAATGAAAAAGAAGTGAACGGTCGTAAACATATTATAAAGTAGGTGTATAAACTAATTCCTTATGCTGATGGTACACTATTTCGATACTTAATAAAGGGCATCATCACATTATGAGTTCGATATTAATGCTAAAAAAAATGAATTGATTAAAATGTCCATTTCATTATTAGAGCAGGGTTCATTATTGTGATATCTTAATATCTGTGGAATATGAAATGAAATAAATAATTATTGTAGATTTAAAGCTGAATTCCTTCAAGAAACTTATAAAAATACTCTATGTGTTAGTGTTACAATAACATTCTTGATAATTGGCTGAATCCCAATCAAGATGGCGGTGAGTGGAGGTTAGCGGTTGCTTAAGAAATATAAAATTAAAAAAAAACCTTCCCAGGAAATTAAGCGGGTATGGTTTTTAAATTCATACACAATTGTTGTGGTTACCAACTGCAAGTAGTGCCTCCAAATGGAAGTAGACAAACATCAACGTATACAATGATTATTATCGTAAATATAGAACTCTGTAACTGGATAAATACGTCCAGGCTGAAGCGAGTTGGCTTCCTCCGTCGGCGGTTCCAACCTTTGACTTCACAGAAGTCATACAAGGACTTGTTTTACGAGACTACTTGTTTCTTCCGTAATTTACCGCTGCGGTTAGCGTGTTCATAACAATTTTAGGTACAATTTTGTGTACAGCACGTGGCTATTACGGTGTTACAGTGTCGTGAGTATTAAATATCCATATTAAGATTCTGGGAGTGCAATTCAGTTTTAGTTTCCAGTTAAACTTCTGACGTAATTTTTCTTCGTATTCCATATGTATAATCTTTTGCAAATTATTTCAATAACGTGTGGTATTGGTATGTATTTCGTAAATCCGCATTTAATGCTTTATAATAATGCTTAAAAAACATCATGCAGAATATTTTTATTTAACCCTTATCAATCCTTTATCGGGTGCCAGCCGACATCACTGTTTGTACGCTACAACTCAGTTGTCGGCTGGCAGCCGACAAGATAAGACGTACGCGCGCGGTGTATTTTCGCACGCAAAACTTGACACGTGACGTTGTTTCTTGTGATTTTTCTATAAAAAACATTTAAATTCACGTTTTAATAAGATTTTAACTGTTTTCCGTTCTTGTTTTACTATAAAATAACTTTTTTGTAACTGCCTATGACTAAATTAATATTTTTGAGATTATTTAAATTAGAGTTGGCTGACAACAAATATTAAAAAAAAATAATGGAGTGGTAAGGGTTAAAGTATTTAAAATTTAATAATTTATATGGTAATACTCTAATTCTAACAGCATATTTATTTTTCGAAAAGTACATATCAAGTGAAATTGGTATTTTCTGTTGAACATTTTGTGTTTTTGGATTCCCGTATATATAACCAGCGCCGAACAATGACCCTGATCAAAACTAATTCTCCCCTTCTCGGTGCTTTTCCTGACAAAAATTCTATTTGTTGTGCAAAATAGATCCCTGACAACAGCGAATAGGCGGAATGGATCCTTTAAGTGGCATAATATTTTGTGTTTGTTTCTGTAAACCAAAATGAATTCTCAGCGCTTTTTCTTATACATTTAAATGAATTTAAAATACCGTCCCGAGAAAGATGTTTTCTGAAATAATTTAACTAACAATTGTTTGGTGTTAAAATACGACTTTCAAGAAACAACTAACAAACCATCACGCCATTTCTCCAAAGGGGTAGGCAGCGCGGTTGTAAAACCAAGCACCTCTTTCTTTATGTACACTCCTTGTTTCATTACCACTCATAAATCGTCTAATACATACTCTTCTCGTATACCGACTCTTTGACACGGCCCGACTTAAGTACTTGAGTCAGTTAATCGTTCCTTGTCTTCCTGAGACTTTCCTTACTTCTTCTTGCATTCCGTTTCCATGTATATTCTTCTAACGCTCCTTTTAAGTTCACTAGCGCACATAAGTGGGAGGCACGGCTAAATTAGTTACTTACGTGATTACGCACGGTGTAGTGTGAATATTCCCTTCTGTGCCGTGCCTGCCACTGTACTTGCCTCCTCTGCACGATGTCAATAGATGTAAATAAACCTTAACGTCCATCCGTTCGAACGGTCCAAATTTAGCATTAATTCCTTAATCATATTAAGTTTACAAGTTCATCGACCTAGGCTCTTTTTAGAATAATTGCATTTGAAATACGATCGTGGTTACATGATTTTACCACACATACACACTTGGGATCTCATTTTTACTGTATTAAGTTCGATTCACATCTATAAATTAGCAGGCACAGCGAAATTACTTGCTTATTATTCTTTTTTACATGAATACCGCCCAAGAGTCCCAACTGCTCCCCACCGTCTGGAGCCAGTGAGACTATGGCATCTCCAAACTGTGAGGCTAAAGGTATTCGGGAAGGGAAGGAGAAGGGAAAGAGGAAAGTGGGGAAAAATTATCTGCGAACACATTCACGCACGGCGTAATGTGAGTACTGCCCTCTGCCGGTGCCGGTAGATGTTAATATACCTTTAAGTCTCTTTAGGAATAAAAATTGTATTATAAACTACTATCCTGACTTCTTTTTCGTAGCATCTATTATACTCCATCTATTATATTTCTTCTCTCAACTGCGGACTTCTTCGGACAAGTGTCGCTTCCTTTAGTCAAAGCCACTTTAGAAACTAGAAACAAAAAATCATTATTTTGCACAACAACACAACAAAAAATCTGTTTCCAGTGGACGAAAGAAAAAGGAAATTTCTATATATATATACATAATGAAGTAACAACCACCGCGGGTTGAATCTTTCGTAAAATCTGTTTTTAAACAAAGTTTCCACGTCACAAAGTGTGCGTCAGGTTGGGCATGTTGTTACAAATACTTCTGTTTGTAATTATCGTCAAATTTATTACCCTGTGTTTGACGGAGGTTTCATTCACCAAAATAAGGCCGGGGTTGAAATCAATTAATGTGGAATGCTCCGTCACCGGCTAATTTATTTCCCATACAGGCAGTTCGGCCTCAACAAAACTTTGGAAATGCGCTAAGTGTACGGACTGAAGGATTAAAGATGATTTTTGGCGCAATGCCGAGATAATTTATTTTTTTACATACTCGTATATATATATATACCATATATACAGTAAATTAAAAAATGCATATCATACTTTAAACTTTTAAATCTCATATGTAATTCATTAATACTCTAAACTAAATTTAAAAAATGCATATCATACTTTAAACTTTTATACTTTTATATCTCGTATGTAATTCATTATTACTCTAAAATAATTAAAAAAAAGGAATATACTTTAAAAACAAAAACAAAACAAAATATAAATATAAATATGTATATATTTTTTTAATTTACCATATGGATTCTTTTATATTATTTCATGTATATTAATATGAACTAAACTTATCAGTTTGACTGTCCTAAAACGGGATTTGTTCCTAGTTGGACAGTCAAAGCCTTCATAAATATTTTTGTAAATTAACATGTGTTCCAAATAAATATTATTATTATTATTATATATTTTTTTCTATGAACAGCGCTAAAGCGTTCCAACTGCTCCCAGCCGTCTGGAGACAGTGAGACTATGGCATCCTCAATTGGGGAATGTTGTGAGGCTGAAGGTATTGGGGAGGGAAAGGAGAAAGGGAGAGGAAGGTGGGGAAAATTCCTGTCTATTCAACGTGCGCAAATATACTATATATTATTTTTAAATAAATTAATTGCGAATCAACACAAGTTAATTCAAATAAAATTTATTTGCTCACGCCGGGATTTGAACCCGCTACCTTCGGATTCGTAGTCGAGAGCCTTACTCCTCGACCATGGAGGCCGTCCATTAAAGCAATTTATTTTCATATTTGATAACTTTTAATATTTTTTTAAGGTCTGATAATTTATTTCTTTCTAGGTCCATAAAAAGACTCACCAACAAAATGAAAAAAATCCTAGGTAAGCCAAAGGCCAGGGTATGTTTTACGTATTCGTATTTAATTAAATCATTTATGATATTTTTGGCCATCAAATTTTCATGTCAAAAACATACGATTTTGAATTACTTCGCATTGTATCACTTAAGGAACTCATTCGTAGCTTGAAAATTATACACATATTTTGACGCATTTTTATTAACATTCGCACTTACCATATCAACTGAGTTTTTACACGTAAATCTATTTCGTAAATTAACCAAATTGAACGAACTCAGCCAACGCATAAAAGCGCAAGCTTAGCGAGCATGCAGTTTCTGGATGGATGGTTACTAAATGCTGCAATCAAATAGTAAAAGTTCGCTTCCCCTACGAGTCTTACAAATTGCATACAAGGTTCTTTCGCTACGGAACATGTTACATCTACATAGTTCCGTCTACATACTTATAGTGATGCAAAAAAATGTTAAATCAAGTCTAAATGATTTAAATACACAAAAGAACATGGAACACATTGAACGCAGCTGTATAAGAAAAAAAAGGAAAAATAAGTTTTAGGTATCCAATATATAAACCCATGATTTTAAAAGAACAATATATTTTTCACGCAAATAGATAAATACTTTTAAAATAAAATGCAGCAAAAACCATAATTTTAAAAATTAAAAAAAAAACATAAAAAAACGCACAAATGATATTAAAAATAAAACACCGTTAAAATATTCAAAATAAAGAACACAAATTTTGAAACGATAAAAAAGGCATTTTTTCCTTTCATATTATATAGTCTTAACTATAGTTGGAGCTCTGCTATATTTTTGCGATTTTCTGGTAAATCAACACACGAATAAATCGGCACATTTTTTAAGTGATGTAAAGTCATTCAAAGTACGAACAAAAAATTAGGACGAAAACCTTATTATCACCTAACCAAAAGAATCTTTTCCTTTTAAAAAATAAAAATAAAAAACAAGAAAATATTCCTTAGGTTAGGTTGGATTAGGTTTTCGGGGCATTTTTTTTTTCGTACTTTTAACGACTTTATATATCACTTTTAAAAAGTGTGACGATTGATACATTAATTTAACCGGTCACCACTTTTTGTTAATATAAATAATAATCTATTCATGCAAAAAGGTAGATTTATTGCTCTGCCTTAATTTGAAGAAAAGTAATTATTCGTTTTTTTCTTTTTTTTTATTATTTATTTCTTAATGTTTTACAAAAGTCGCAAAAAATGTGATCTTACTGGGGTGCTCCATTCTAAGGTCACATTGTAAGGATGTTTGTGCATCTAACACTCCGTCAAGGTATTATTAATATTATTCATACGCTAACAGCGGTTAAACAATTTTTAAAAACTGTGATATTTTTTTACTATGGGAGGTTTTGTAGTTTTGTAAATTTGTAATTTAAGCACACAGGACCTTTAAAGGTGCTTGTGAACGGTGCGCAATCCGTATGCGTGCGATAGGTAACGACTAACGGCTAGCGGGTAACGACTAACGCTGCCGTTGGTCGTTTTAAAGGAGTAGCCAGAGGTGTCGCTCGTCGCCAGCGTCGCGACGGTCGTTAGTTCGTCGTTACATAACACGTTAAAAACTCATCTCTCTGAGGTGTAAAAATGAAGGGTATAATACTATGATCGTTGGCTTTTTATTCCTGGATCTTACAAGAGTACCTGACCGAAGATCGCGGTTTTATTGTGCTCTATTTTTGGGAATGTTGAAGAATGAAGCAAACGAGGTGACAAAGAGAAGATGTGGATAATAATTTTTGGTCATGATTAATTTTTTATAGTTGTCTGTTCAATGCATTTTTCGTAGTCTTCATCCGATTTTTTACTGTGTACACATTTTTTACTTCGAATTTTTGCCTTTTTATATGATACTGGCTGAAGTACACGGCGTTATTAATGGTTTGGAAGAAAGTTTTCAGGTTGTGATGAGTTACACCTTCCCTAACCCTACCCCCACCTAGTAGTTTTCCTCTTATTTTGAAAGTCAAGAATGCAAAAGTCTACTTTAGGGGATGGGGAAAGGGGATGGAGGATTGGTTGTTTAGAAGACTCATATAGATAATAACCTTCCCCTTTTTTTAAGGTCAAGTGTGCAAACTTTCATTAAGCTTAGAATAAAACTGTAAATTTGTATAAAAACAAACGATCAAACAAACCCCGCCTGGGACACTTTTCTTCATTCGTTATATAGATTTTGATAATGAACATACAAGGTATCCATGGGTAAAGAGCAGTAACTTCGGTAGGTGATTCTATGTGTTAGTATAAAAGATTTAAAAAAGCTATTTCGGAATTCAGTAGAATTTTTCCATAGAAAGAGTTTTTTTTTAAATGCAATTAAGCGTTTTTACGTGAAAACTACTCAAGGACATTGGAATTTCAAAAACAATTTCGTTTAATTTATTTATTTATTTATTTATTTACGCCCTTAGGGCTTTTACATAAACAAGTTAAAACAGTGCATTACAATTATGAACATAGAAATAATAACAATGTGCAATGGCGCAAACTGTGTGTTGAGGAGTGAATACAATCAATAGTAAGTTTAATTATGATCGAAGCGCTGACAAACAGCTTTAATACAGTAATATTTGTACGTTGATATCCTTTCAATATTTATAGCATCGTCTAAAACATATTTATTACCAAGTACATGCAGACGATTTATTATGGAATTGAGTTCAGCGTTTGATCCTATATTGTTACAATGATAAGGTAATTTGTGGCGTACTGTTCGACCCGGTACATGGAAACATATTAATGAGAGAAGTTCAGGGGAGTTCAACAAGTTGTTAACAATTTTAAATAAATAAAATAGGTCTGAACAAATTCTTCTTTTTTTTAATGTATCGAGTCCCATTAATTGTAACAGAGAGAGGTAATTAATGTTTTCGATGGGTATTGCCAATTTAAAATTAATGTAACGTAAAAATTTATGTTCGATTAATTATATGTAGAATCACAGAATAAAAGACATATTTATATATGCATGGATTGTGAATTATTGATACGTTTATGAATTTGAGAAGCATTTTCTCATGATATGGCGATGACGATAAGGACATTAGCAGAAGGGCGAATACAGACAATGTGTTTAATGAAAAAGGACTAAAAAGGTCGTCTCTAATAAAAAAAAATACTGAACTTTAAGTACTGCCTATTGAAGGTCTGATAACAACCCTGATTAATAGATTGGAAGAAGGAGAAGGAAATTAGCCGTGGCGGAGTAGTAAAACCATGCATGTCCGAATAACAAATCAGGGAGATCCGAAATGAATGCAAGACCTTCGTAAGCGAAATGTTTAGGACGCTTAAATGACTTGGACATGTGGGGTAAACGGAGGGAAGAGTAAAAGTTGGGGATGCCTACTCATAAATACATTGAAATTAGGGTATTTCCATTGTTTTTTTTTCATTGTCAACAGAAAGTAAGAAAGAAATTACGATAACGATGGCATTTTATTTTTATGTTTAATAGTAAATTTTCTACAACGATTTAAAATGTACCATTTTGTACCAAAATGACAATGTTCGTTTTTATTTGTGAATTCGGTGACAGCCGTCTTACCAGTCAGCAGCGTTACATCCAGCAGTTTGTGAAAATACCCTAAAAATAAAAATAATTGTAGTAATAATAAGAGTAATAATAGTAATAATAGTATTAATAATAATAATAATAATAATAATAATAATAATAATAATAATAATAATAATAATAATAGTAATAATAGTAATAATAATAAAAATATAATAATAATAATAACATTATTAATAATAATATTAATAATAATAATAATAATAATAATAATAATAATAATAATAATAATAATATAATAATAGTAATAATAATAATAAAAATAATAATAATAATAATAATAAAAATAATAATAACAATAATAATAGTAATAACAATAATAGTAATAACAATAGTAATAATAATAATAATAGTAGTAATAGTAATAATAATAATAATAATAATAATAATAATAATAATAATAATAATAATAATAATAATAAAAATAAAAATAATTAATAATAATAATAATAATAATAATTAATAAAATAATAATAATAATACTAAAAATAATAATAAAATAATATTAATACTAGTAATAATAATAATAAAAAAAATAATATTAAAAAAATATATATATATTTTATAAAATAAATTGCCCCGTTTTTTGTGAAAACAGTATTATGATATTGATTTATGGTAAAATCATTTTTCCACACCTAGTAATTTTGTATTTACACACAATAAAAAATAAAATCCAAGGAATCTGTAAAAAATATTTACGAATATCTTCCCCATACCTTTTTACATTTACGTTTCCAGTTAAAAAAGGAAACAAAACATAATTATAGAAGGGATTATGTAAGCTTATACGCGGCGATCTTTTTCCGCATCGCGGAATTCGATTGAATCATGCCATTTCGGCATTCATCGGAAAGTATTTATGTTTTCTCTCCAAAGTAATTTAATTCCACTTGGAGAAGTTGGATTTTTAATAACTCCTCTCCAAGGTAAAATTCCCTCTTCCCACAATTATTTTCCCTTTATTGTAAGACTGCTCCTAGGGGGTGCCCTTTGCTTTGTGAATCCTTAATTCTACCCTCCTACTAGCACGTCTACTTGAATTTCGTTTGTTATTTGTCTCGCTTACCTTATAAACACAGAGTTCCTTCTGATATCTAGTTTTTATTTGGAAAGGGGAGAATTTTATCATTCTTGTTGCTTACTCCACGGGATTTTTTGCAAGTCTGTTTTTAATTTTGTTTAAAAAATCATGTAAACACTGGCAATGTGTCCCCAATTATAACATTACAACTCAATTTTTTCCCCTATCATATGTTTAAAATTTTTATATCAGGATTACAAAGTTTTTAAATATGTTATATAAATATTGTATGCATATTGATATCAGTTTGTTGACGATTAGAAGAACGGAAGAAAGACGACAGGAGATACATAGTTTGCTTGAACTGGCATTAGCCATGATTAGTTAACAGATCTGAATAGCCAGGTACTTTCCATCCTTCTTTTTTCTCATCTACTCAAATCTTCTCTAATTCTCATGACATAACCCAATTTGGAGATGCCATAATCCCACTGCGCTTGCGCGGTCATTACCGCAAAAAATAAACGTTTTTTAATTGCTGGTGAACGATTGACAAGTAAGGATACTTACTATGTCTGTTTTACTAGTCATCATTGATTCCTTCAAATTCGGGTGACACTCGTGCCAGCCAAAATACGTATGGGTTTTTTTGTGGTATGGAATCGAGCCAGACATTTCTTGAAACTTTAGAACATCAAAAGGTACAATTTTTTTTTGCATATATGGTCACACATCTTAGATAAGTTTGCAATATTAATTAAAAAATATATCATTAATTATTCTGCACCGATATTAAAAATATGACGCAATAATAATACCCCACAATTTTTTGTTTTCAAATCAAAACACCATTTGTATTCTTCTTAACCGCGCACATAATATTATCGTTCCTATTAGTAATATTACTGTTTATAATATTATATTTTAATTAAAACATATTCATAGGTAGACATGTGGAGTTAATAAATTATTTAGGATTTCTCTTAATGTGGTATAATAATATTTAATAGAGATTATTATGGAGGTTATTCAAATAAAATACCGCGAAAAACCGTTTAGAGAATTGAGGAAAAAACCTTTTTTTCAATGGAGGGTAATTTGATTTTGCTTTTATTTGTTTCTACAAAGAATAATATTTTATTCCCATTGTTTATTTTTATGCGGGAAGTCATATTATTTAGTGTATTAAAAGCCATGGGATATTTTTAAAGCATTTAAAATATTTTTTTGGAAATACTTAAACATTTATTCAATTTATTCATTCCTCATTCGCCGATATTACTATGAATATATGGTTCAAATTTAATATGAATATGGTTTATATACATACTATCCGAAGAATACGGCGTTGTCAATGGTTATGATTGGTTTGAAGTAAAGTTTTGATGTTGTGATGTGTTACCCCTACCCCTATCCAGTGATTTCCTTCTTAATTTGAACATTATGTACGTATATACATATATAATTAAGGAGTGGGAAATCGGGATGGGGATAGTTATTCGAAATCTCTAGTAAACAGTGACCTTCCCTTTGTATTGAAGGTCAAGTGTGAAAAATGTCATCATTTTCGGAATAAAACTTTAGATTTGTGTAAAAAACAAACACACGGGCATTCTTCTTTAAATATGTTAAGACAGAAGATATATAATATAGACGATTCAATATGATTATCCGAGTATCCCGATTTATTTCCTTTCTTAAAGTAGGTAATCATTTCTCAATACCAGTTGTATCGTTAGTCGTGGAATACGCAATATAACTTTAATGGACAAAGTTTTAATTCGTTTTAACATTGTTATTTAGCCGAAACGAAAATGAATGAAAAATTATGAAAAAAACAAACAAATAATGATACGAATGAATACTTCGTGATTGATATTGCTCTTAATTGGCGGGCAGTTTCAAATTATACCCACAACTCGGGTCATAAAGATAATGATTTTTATTGGAAGCCAGCAATTTTATTTATACCGCGGAAAGCTGAAAACTTCGGTTAATAAAAAACGGTCTGTAAACCTCCTTCAAGGAACCGCCGGGAAATGTGTACTTTCTATTGATTGAGATTGGAGCCTAAGAACCCAACAATTTTTAGTCGTGGTTTGAAAGTCAGTCAAATTCCAGGGTAGGAATTTCTTTTCATATACGAGTATGAATAATATAAATAGGTTTATAAAGGGTTTATACAGAGTGCATCAGAACTTACCGGATAAACTTTAACCAGTTATTCCTGAAATTATTTGGAGTTTAAAAATGTAGATGGCATTTTGGTTTCCGGTGAAAATCTTTTTGTATTTTTTAATGAAAAAAAAGAAAATTGAATTCAAAGATTTAAATAAAAGTTCAGAGAATTAAAAAAAGTTTAAAAATTCAAAGAATTTAAAAAAAACCTTCACATGTCGTGACCGTTAATTTAGTCGAGCAATGGCCGAACCCCCCACCCAGTACCTAACGCTCCAATGCCTTAAGTTTTTTTTAACCTTTTTAGGAAAAAAAGTCATCGGAAACCAAAATGCCATCTACATTTTTTACTTCAAATAATCCCAGGAATCCCCGGTTAAAGTTTGTCGGGTACGTGGCGATACACCCGTATATGTAGATATCTATTTTGAAACGAGGGGTAGTTTTGTGAACAGTATGGTTGTGTTTTCATTTCATAGAGGAAAATATATGTGTCACGTGACTCAAAAGGTTACGAACCACATAGAGACGTGGAGGTATATTTATATTTATTTTTCTCTCCTTTTGAAAAGAAAGACCAACATTCCCGGGTGAGGAATAACGTGATAATATTTGAGAATCTCGTACTACCATCAATAAAAGCGGAAGATGTTTTTTGTGCAACGACGGAGGACTTAGTTAGCCGAGGAATAGAACCAGCTTAGTTACCGACATTTTTTTAATTCCGGTTAAAATAAAATTATGCTTTCACTTATTTAACTAGAATGGTTATTCTAAATAAATACATTACCATATTGTACACTAGAACTAGTTTGGTAATAAAGAACTCTAGTGAAAAATATTATGGCTTTAAAAAAATATGCATTCTATAATTTCTTCAAACGATTGGTATTCACTTTGTGGTGTCATTATTAATTAATTAATTTACAAATATACTTAGTATTCACCACTTTATAAATATACTTTGATATCTACATGTTTCGAAAGCGATGCTTTCATCGTCAGGAATATATGAATATATATATTCATGTATTCCCGATGATGAAATAATTATTATTCAAAATAATGTATTTTTATAAAGTGGCGAATACTAAGTATATTTTTTAATTAATTTATTTGTATATATATATATATATGTTCGTATAGTTCAGCAAACGCCGATTCTGAATATATTACTTTGATTATAAATAATTATACATAGATTTTATAAATCGTTATATCAGAGTGAATTAAGAACTGTACCATCAAAACACCATGTTCTATTGGTACCACTGAATCTGACGCCACATGCGCAATTTTAGAGCCCAACTATAACTAGACAAGAGTTGTACTATTAATCTTGCTTATGGTTTATAGTTTCGCTGTTTATTGTGTTTATTTCGCTCGTTAAATCATTCTGTTTGTTTATTGCGACTACTTGAGAGTTTTTGCGTGGATATTCAATATATGCATAGCAATTTTAACGAATTTGTCTATGTAATAATTTATACCCCTTCCACATTACAATAATGTCATTGGCGGCAGTTTTTTTAGTGATTATTTCTTCGGTGACTCTGGAAGGAGAGGATTTGTAATGATACATCAAATCTATTATTTCTTATAATGCATAATATATTTGTTTTTATTTCAAGCCATTAAAGGTACATCAATATTTCAAACGTATTAATATTAGTATATTTCTCTTGCAAAACTGCTGTACATTTTGTCTTTGTCGAGTCTGACAGGCGCATGCGCAGATAACTGTTTCGTAAATAATCAGAGAGGCAACTGTTCACGATATACGAAATGTTATCTAATGTGTTATTAACGGAAGCGATTCTAATTTTCCCCTTAATATATAATTCAAAGCATGAACGGTTAAAATCGCACACAAATTTTTTTTTGGCAAGAACCGTATTAAGCTTTGTGAAGATCTGGAATAGTTCTGTATCACACCCTGTTAATTTGTGATATTTCTAATATTGATATATTAGTCTATCGGTATTATGTTGAAAACGTTGGGTCAAAAATTAAATGGAGATCTACGAATTAAACCCAAAAACAATTAATAACTGTTTGTACATAATTCGATAAACAATAGGAAGTTATATTTGTACAGCCCCCTTGAGGTGATTTTTCACAGATACAGAAAAACATACTTTCCTGGCAGGTCACTTCAGATGAACACAGCTTTATTAGAAAATTTAAGTATAGATATGAAAGTTTTACAGTTGCTATTTTATCCTCCATTACTATTGATGTTACATTTATTAGAAGATTGGTAGCACAAGAAGAGTTGGTATTTATTGAAATATTTATAATTTTAAGGACTGGAAAATATTTATAAAATGACATTAAAAAGCGTAAAAAGCTTTTAATAGATATTAACATTTTTTTATTTATTTTTACACTTTTAGTTATTTACAGTGTTGCAGACTGTGGACGCATTTGCGCACCGATGCGTGAATTTTTAAAACTTTTTTCTATAAGTGACTTTAGGTGAGCACCGACCGGCTAGCCTAGCTATGCAATTTACCGGTGAATTTCTTCAATTTATGGATATGATTGTCTGAAAAGCTATCATGCACTAATTTCACTGGCTGGATTGTGTGTGAGTTTATATACATTATCAGCTAAGAAGTAGCAAATGTTGCAAAATAAGTTGTAAAAGTTTTCGCATAATTCCACACTGCTTGTTATTATTTCAGCATTAATGATTTATTCAACGTATCCGATTGATCCCTAGGAACGATACATATTAAGATACCAGTTTTTCAAAATATTATATTTGCAATTTTTAAGGGGTTATTGTACTGTTTAAAAAAATTATTAGTAGCATTGTCTCTTACTTTTACGGATTTTTTTTTCAATAATGAGTTGTTTGGTTGTTTCTTTAGTTTCAGTGGCATTTGTTTCTTTAATTGATTATTTTTAATAGATATTCGCTTTTTGTTTAATTTTTAGTGATGTTATTATAATTAATCTTATTTTGTGAGGTAGATTGTAAAAATTATCATGTTTTGATAATAGTCATCATTTATATTAAGACGAAAAGTATCATATCATTCTTTGGATTGTTAAAATATGTATATATTCTGGTAGGATTTTAGAGATGGGGTTTTAATATATGTCAAGGAGTTGAAGGAGTACTATATTGTGATACAATATTGCATTATCACAGTTCGTCAGTGAGGATGACAGTTTTATCTCAGTGAGTATATGATCTTTGATTGTGTTAGTACTTTCTGTGATGCATGTGTACCGTGTTTATTTATAGTTTTTTGTTTATTATACTGTAATAATTTAATTGAATTATTATTTATGTGTACTAACGATCACGTGTATTTGTCGGATCAAGCAGGTTTATGTTTAAGTCTTCGAATATAATAGCTCCTTTGTATAATTTTAGTTGAGAGGACAGTATCTCTGAAAGGTTTTTGAAGTCAGGTCTAACAAAAGAGAAAAATAAAATGGCAGTTCTACTACTTAGGTAAGGAAAATCGTAACTTAAAATACTTATTATCAGTCATTTTTGGAAATTAAATAGAATCTATTTATTGATGACCTGGCAAAAAATGTTATACATATCCTAGATTGGCATAATAATGTAAAAGTCTGGAGCAGAAAGGTAAACCCGCCCCTTCAAAAATAAACAACCGAAAAAGATATGTCTTAAATCATATTAATACGAAAAAAAAAAATTATGCGCAGTTTGGCGAAATAGCGTCAAAATGTAGGTACATGCCTCAGAACATAAGTTAGAACTAGCGCCATTGATCCCTTCCGCACCGGTGCAGAGTCCCGCCAAACGCGTGCCAAACATAGTGCCTACACGGTTGATATTTGCCGCATGAAAACATGTTATTTTTATGAATCGTTCTCGAGTTCTAAGACCTCGGCTGTAGAACGACTCCTTCATATAGCGTTGGTTTCTTCAAGACACAATCCCCTAAGGTGGCAGAAATCCTCAGGAAAACCAAAAAGCTCGGTAATAATACATTTATTCATAAATAAACGAATCAAAAGTTACTTTGTAATCACCACTTTATTAACATATCAACATATTTCGAAAGCGAAGCTTTCCTCATCAGGAGTATTATTATATATTGTACAGAACAACATTTATTTATTCAATCGTTGAAGATAATATCATAACAACCGATTAAAATATAAAACAGTTAAAGATTACTGGGACTTGGACCCAAACACGGGACCAACGTCTCTACCAACTGAGATATCGAGTCCTAATTAGATTAATCATTTTTATCGATGTCATATTCTCAATTTGATTTATTCATATTATCTTCAATTGATTACCGTATTATTTGGACTGACGTTATTGATGTTGCGACCATTATGTTTTTATTTGTCTCTTTATTAGTATTAAATATTTATTATTATCTTTATAGTTTTATACCTTTATTATTAAAGCTGTTACCGCACGATGGGCACGACAGCTGTTTTTAATGAAAAGTTAAGATAATTGCTATGTTGTATGACAGAAAATACAATTATGTTTTAAGCAAATTACAGATTCTTCTAAACGCTGAGTTATGTTACGGGTTCAAATCCCGGCGTGCACAAGTAATTTTTATTTAATTAATTTGTGTTGTTTCACAATTAATTCATTTAAAAATAATATATGGTATATTTGTGCACGTTCCAGAGTGGAAGATACTCTCAGTATCGCCCTGGTGAAAGACCACCATTCAGAATTGAAACGTTGCTTGAAATGGCTTTTAGCCGTGTTTGGTGACCAGAACTGAATAGCCAGGTATTTCCCCTTTTCACCACCTTCCTCTCCCCCTTCTCCTTCCCCTCCCCAATACCTCCAGCCTCACAACATTCCCCAATTGGGAATGCCATAGTCTCACTGGCTCCAGACGGTTGGGAGCAGTTTGGGACTCTTGTGTGGTATTCATATAAAAAAAAAAAAAATGTAAATGCGTTAGAATGTTTAAAATAAATGAGCGAAAAAATATTTACAGAATCTCTAAAAATACCAGAGATAAATTATATTCTTCAGTGATTAAATATGAGAATGAGGTTTAAAAGCTTCAATAAGTTATTTCCAATAAATTTAATATTTAATTATTCCTTCAGTTTTTGCGTTATGATAATATTTCTTTGTTTCTGGGAAAACATAATTTCATTCCCTTATCAATTATGAGCCTTATAACGAAGTCTCTTAATTTAATCAAAGATGGTTGATAAGGGTGTGTGAAGTAAAAGTGTAGTCATTAAATTTATTTGAAAGTCTTTATAACTCGGCAATTAAAAGTTTACCAACTCAAGTTGGTAGTTGTATACCTTTCAACCAACCTTTATACTCGCAAATTTACAAAATATCGATTGAATCATAATTCCACAAATAAAATGATGAATTTGAGGCGAAAATAACCAACTTTATTATTTTCGTAAAGTAAAATCATCGGATTTAGCCGCTGACTATTATATAGATATGCCTAAAGCAAAATTTACCAGAACCATTTTGACATGGAGGCAAAGGTAACGTGACATCCATTTTGGCACCAGCTCGGCTGGTGCATTTTTTTCAATAAACTTCGCTATCATTCACACGCTGACTGCCTTCTGATGATTAAAGGAAGGTTTTACGGAATAACCCATTCTTATGCATTAAAATTGTGTTAAAATATAAGTGAGAGTTAGAATATTCACAAATATCGAATTACATTCCACGGGAAATCGTTATTTAATTTAATTTTAAGCTTATTTAATATAATTCTTAACGGTTTTATAAAACAATCTTTTCAAACCGAAATGACGATGACGTGATAGCGTTTCTGTCATCGTTTCCTACGGTAAGTAAATTAATAATCATTTCTAAAAGGGTCAAACTAAATACTCTAATAAAATATTCTGTTTATGAAAACAAGCCGAACTTTTTTTTTATACTCGTATATTGCTGTTTTACTTAAATTGTCAGTTTGGGTTAGTTTTAGATGTTAGCAGTGCAGCAGGAAGAAGGGTATTGCACTAAAATTCCATACATTTGTAAAAAGGATGAGTTGATCATTAGCAGATTTACTTTTAGAAAATAAATACTAATACTTTGCACTGCAATGCGAGTTGTCTGCATAATATTGGGATTTATTTATTGGAAAATCACTGAATAGGGCATGCCTCCAGGCTCACCCTTCATCATACTGTGTTTTGTCGACACAACATAATGTGCTTTGTCCGCTCTCAATGCTCATGCCAATCGAAAACTTAGTACCCAGGAATAAGCTATGCTGCCCATTTGAATTCATAAAAAAAATATATCAAAATGAATATTTCAAACAAATAATTGACATTTACAGGCTGTAGTAAGCATACTAATCAATTTGGATAAAAGTCAAAAATTTGTGTTGTGTTTCAATACCGAAACTAACAAACTCCTCCAAATATGTTACCAAATCTAATAAAACTATAAATCACGTACAGATTTTACATACACGAGAACTCAAACACGAAAATAATTTTATCTCAACCCAAGGAAATTTTGTGCCGTTATATCCAATATTGGATCCACATATAAATCATCGCAGTACCCAAACGACAATCTCTTTACTGAGCAAATAAATAAACAAAGATATATTCCAATAGTAACCGAGTCACGGTAATAATTTTATTTCGGCAGCAATTCAATGTATGTTTGGAAACAAAAAAAGGATATCACAATATCAGAAAATGTGCGCGAAATAATATCATGTAGGTACCGTACATAAAAAGTCGTAGTAACTTGCGTGACTTTTATCACCGCTATATTGTTTGGCTTTTGCTACTTAAGGATATTTATAAGGCCAGGGCCCCTTGTCGTAACATATAATTTGGTAGCAAATCGCACACGAGCCGAAAGCTCATGGAAGGTATTTGCTTATAAACGTCTATTATTAGAAACATTAACTGCTCGGAATAGGTAAAATAAGTACGGATTTATAGCTTGATCATTTGTGCGCGGCCGCAGTCGACTCAAAGTCGCTATGTTCAAACGTAAAGGATTACTGGGAAGTATTATTCATTTGGTTCATTGATAAGAATTATACCAGGCTGGCTTTCGTTGTACGAAAATTGACCCAACTTAATTACTATTTGTATTTTTATCTGAAGAAGTGTGATGCATTTAAACCTTTTCCTAACAATAATTTCTGGGTATATGATTTTTTCAGTTCCTAACATCATTTCAACCTAATGTCAATACATAAAGCTTTCCTTTTTTGTTACTTCATATATTAAAAATAATTTAATAATAATCTTCTATCGAAATTTAATACCTTGGTGTGATCATTGATCAAAACTTAAAATGAAATAGCCACATCAAAGAGCTATTAAGGAGCATAAGAAAATAAATACATATTCATTAGATTAAGAGATATTTTAAATGTGAAAATAATCAAAGCCCTTGTTCACTCTTTTATTATGTACGGGATTATTGGTTGGGGAGGATCTTATAAATATAATTTAAATTCAGTAAAAGTTCACAAAGAATTATTATAAAAGCTATATACTTAAAAAAAACCACCTTCTCAACGGAATCACTTTTCACACAATTTCCAGTACCAAATATTGACGGTTTATTTAACCAAGTTCCTATTATCAAAATGTGTAAAGAGAAATGGAAATCAATTTTTAACACCTGTTGTTAAAACTACTCAAATGTAAAACCCTCATATTTATCAAGTCATAAAAAATTACAATAACCTCCCCGAGGTAATGCGCTGTATTAATGATCAATCAGGACAAATAAATAAAACTCAGATACGTAAATATTTCATACAAAATATTTTATAAATAGAAGCAAATTAAATATTATGTACCTACCAAATTAAGAATCGTGGCTCCCACAAGAACTCCTCTTTTCTGATAAGGTAAACACGACCAAGAATACATTTTATTTGAATATTTTGTAAAATACTTGTAATGTAACTCATAAAAAAAATACATATTTTTCTTTATTTTTTTTTTAAATCGGTAGTGAACGCACGTTTATAACATTATCGGGTGTGAGATGGTTTATATTTTCCTAGCTCATATACTTTATAAAACAATATTACTCGTAGGTAAAACAAGAGATTCAATGTGAGTAAAGATCTTTTAAACGTGCGTTGACAACATTTTTTTCTTATGTCTAACTGCTCGCAGTCAGTGGAGTTCTAGCATCCCCACTTTGGGGCACATTGTCATACTGAATGATGTGAAGAGGGGAAGGAGATTAGGAAGAGGAAGGTAGGAAAATAGGATTGATTACGAAACAGCCATTTCAAGGAAAGCTTTCGATACAGAGTTGTTGTATCTCACCGGGCGAGGTCGTTATTTACAACTATTTGTTCTAACTACGAGTTATTAAAGTAGTTGCCTTAGTTTGTTCGAAGTGTATAATCATGATCGATATGACAAGTAAATGATTAAGACTTATTTTATATGGACGACTATTGTATATTAATTTTTGTTGTATAACTTATTGAAAAAACTATAAAGACAGCTGCCTATGGGCCTGCCTGCATATGGGATTAAAAATGGAGAATAATATTGACAAATCTTGAATTTGAGTTATGATATCGATGAAGATCGCTCTTCAGGTGATTTTTCACAAAAACGGCGCTACATAAATCATCCAAGTATTATTCTTATTAAGATGACATAAATTGAATTGGTCTCATTAGCTAAGTTGGTTAAGCGGTTGCCCCAGATAGGCAAAGGTCCTGGGTTCGAGTCCCAGATGTGAGTGAAATGTTGTTATTTTCTGTCGTTTTTTTTTCGTTTTCATGTTTCATTTACTTTATGTTAATATTATTTTCTACAATGATTTACTTATTGAAGTTTATAAACCTCGTTGTAATAATTTTTTAATAATTGAAGATAATATTAACAACTTTTAAAATGAAACATGAAACCGATTTAAACATGATTTAAAATACACTATTTAATAAATAAATATCAACATGTTTCGAAATCAATGGTTCCCTCATCAGGATACAGAGCACACTAAAAAAAACATGACCCAAGCATAGGCTAACTATCTAACTAACTAACCATCACGCCGTTTCTCCGCAGGGGTAGGCAGAAAGGTCGGACCGCCAAACAACTCGATCTTGTCATACACTTCTTGCTTCATTCACATTCATACAACGCCTCATACATTCTCTTCTGTTATTCCGACTTCTGACATGGCCCGACTTAAGTATTTGATTCACTTGATCGTGCCATGTCTTCCTCGGACGTCCAAAAACACGTATAAAAACAGACAAAAAATAACAATAAGTGATTAGATAAGGCAAATAATTTAGACTTTCTTCAAAGGATTGGTATTCACTTTGTGGCGTCATTATTAATTAATTAATTTAAGAAATTACTTTATTTACACCACTTTATAAAAATACATAAACATCTATATGTTTCGACAGCAAGCATGTAGATGCATACTTATAATGCGGTGTAAACAAAGTATATTTTATAATTAATTAATTAATAATTTAGTATTAATGCAAAAATAATTATATCAAATAAAATAACTTCTTATGAAACACTATTACATTTATATTAGAAAACAGATATTAAAAAAAAACTAAAGGAATAACCAAGGCATAGTTTTTTTTTCTTAATATAGTTATTAATTTGAAAAATATTTAAGAGATGGGTATTTAAAAAAAATGGTTCTTAATAATATTTAATTGGACTATTAACACTTTTTGATATAACAGGTGTTTCTAATAAAATAAAAGACGTGGTTAACCAAGCGTAGTGGTGTTACCTCTTATTCATTCCTTAGTATAAATATACTTAACAAGATCCATTTAATTTATATACTTGCAGTACGTCAGATTTCCATATGTGTCTATATCAATGTTTGAACATTTAATACTGAAGCTAATTATTTGAGTGACGAAGTATTTTACCACAAATATATATTTTATTAACAGATTATATACAGAATGCAGAATAGAATTTTTGCGTTGCAATTTATTCGAGTTATTAAGTCGAAAAAATATAGGAAACTAAAAGTGTAGTGTCTTAACTTTTTCATCATGTTAAAAAAAAATCTAAGTAAAACACATTTCTTCGGAACTCGTGGACACAAAAGCAAATTTAAAGAAAGCCCCAGTGTATCAAAATAACAATAATAATAATAACATGCGAGACTGAGAAACAGACAAAAAAATAGATATCATTCGCAAGAGGTTATAGAAGAGTTTCTTATTCTTTGAATTCGTGGAAATCATATTTTCGGAATTACTTTCATCTTACTCAGCCGGGAAAGGATTGCGCATACATAGTTCATGTCTTTCGTAAAAAATATTCAAAATAATATTTATTTCTAGAAGACAAATGTGGCCAATTCGAGTTCATCCTTCTTCGTTAATATTTAAACAATGTCAATATTTTTTTCCTGGCTACTTCCAGAGCTTGGCTTATGACCAGCTAACTGTTGGAGATCTCACAATGGATCTTCACCCTTTGTAGTGGTTAGCGATTTCGCTTATGTTTACTCTGCATGTAAGTACTATATAGTTCCCTTCGATTTTTTAATTTTATTTTTTATGTTACACCTCACAAGAGCACCCCTTTCTGTACGGTGTACGGACAGGGGAATTATATCGTCACCCGGTTGGGCAACGTTGTGAAGCGTCTCAAGGAGGGCTGTATGATGCGATTTCTTAATGCGGGTCTTGAAGATGCCGGTGAAGAAATGCCGTTAGCTCGTTCTACACACGAGCTGACAAACATAAAAAACAAGTCGACGACACGTCCCGTTTTCATGAAGCCATCGTCAACTGTGAACGGGTGTTTCGCCTATGTTCATCCAGGCGCCGAGGGGATCAAGGAAAATAATAAGTAAGTAACGTTCTACCCTAAGAAATAATTTTTTATAAAAGAATTTTACTCATTTCAATTAGATCCACGATAACCTGATAAGAGTAATAAGTAAAATGCACTCAGAAATTCCAGAATATACTGGTTTCCCCTGGGTAATTAAATACAATATGATAAACAATGTGATTTTTAGCCAGTACCTAAATTTTAAAACTATTTTTGTTTGGAAATCTCGATTTCAAACCTTATTTGAAGACATTTATTCCTTTTCTCATAGCTTTTCAAGAAAATGAAATAGTGTAACCTCTACACGGTCAATGCTCTGTTCTTATATCGCGTTCTGAGTACATTCGATATTGTTTAAACGTCAGAAGCATGCAATGCTACGTTTTTATGCAATCTACGTAAAATAAATAAAATAAAATAAATATTCATATGTATACTATGAAAGAAGCCATTGACCAATATCTAGAAAAAATTCTGTAATCTTTAGGAATAGTTTGTTCAACAGTAATGGCCTGTTTACATGAGAGAAGTGTTAGGAGAGCGTTGAGTAAACGAATAAGCTAAATGAAAAATACACTAAACGCACTATTTGCAGTGTTTACACGAAGCCAGTTAAGTTTAAAATAATTAGTTACCACCTACCCTAAACTCCGTCCTCATGTACACCGGCCATAACGAAGTTTAAAATTAATACATTAAAAAAAGCACACACAAAAAAGCTAACTTAGGCATCGTTGACAAAATATTTTTAGGATTTACAGAGTTAATTAAAAGACAAAGGACTTAATTCCAAATAGAATTTCTCGAGACTTTGGTCGAAATTATTTGTATACTTTTTCAGGTTCACTTTACGATATAATGTGAGGCTTCGAATTAGCGTCAACCGAGATTTCGGAGCCTCCTTAAAACACGAATTGACGTAGAGCTTCAGGGTGGTAGCTTTGTAATGTTGCCGTCTTATACGATTTACGTAATTCAACTTGATTGGGGCCGCTAAACGTAGACCCTCCGCGATGGAAAACAGCAGTTAATAATTAATTTGAAGTAGAATTCGCGGCAAAAATAATTTTATGGATGAATTCGCTACACCTGCGGTACATAATCTAAAATTATTCCGAGCACTCTCATTAGGCAATGGGCAAAATCAAGATGTACATTACCGATTGCTTTAATCTTAAAAACACTTCGCTTAAGATAATCGATGAAAAATCGTTCAAAATGTTTCAATGGCAAATAATCAATTCTTAGTAATTAAAATGAATTCGTAATGAAAAATATGGTTCAAAACACGTACATTTAATTAGCAGCCGAACGGTACAAATAAGGCACACACTCAAATATAAGTAAATCTCGTCTCATCAGCAATCTCGGCTGTTTTTCTTTTGTAATTTTTAAAAAAATGTTGACCGTTGGCCATTTTGGCTTATATTCGGCGAGTATTTTATGATTCTAAGGCTGTTATGGTATCCTGGGTAAATTTCAGATATGGGAATAGAAATTGAAATAAAAAAGAACAATATCACATGACGTGTGAAGACCATTTTGCTACATCCTTTTTTTATGTATTGTATTCTACAAAGAATAAAAAATAAAAAAATAAAAACTATTGTGATTTTGTATAAACCACTATTTATTAAATAAATACCAATATATTGCAAAATCAATGGTTCGTATTCACAATAATGACATAAGAATAGAAAAATTATAAAAATATACAAAAATTAATAATAAGTGATGAGATAAGGTAAATTATTGAGTATTAATGTAAAAACAAAAATTCCTATAAAAAATTCTTCCCGAAATTCAAACAAATTTATTGGGTTTAATTTAATCTATAGTTAATTTACCTATATAGAGTTAAATATTTCAGGAACTGTTATTTTTTTTGTAGAATTCCATTATAATAACTAATAATGTATGCTAAAAAGCTTTATAATTTTATTCTAACCTTTTCTCTTCGCAACGGACATCACCAAACGCACAGATTAAATAATCAAGGGATATGGAACAAGAATAATTATTAGTATGAAACTGCGCGCACAAAATTGTCGCCATAAACGTTCGCCCATACTACTCCAAATCGCATCTACGCATCTTTGTTTTATCCTACACAACTAACTAACTAACTAACTAACCATCACGCCGTTTCCCCGCAGGGGTAGGCAGAGAGGACGGACCGCCAAACAACTCGATCTTGGCATACACTTCTTGCTTCATTCACTTTCATACAACGTCTCATACATTCTCTTCTGTTATTCCGACTTCTGACATGGCCCGACTCAAGTATTTGATTCACTTGATCGTGCCACGTCTTCCTTGAACGTCCCCGGCTTCTTCTTTCATTCACATTAACGTCATATATTCTCCTTACACTCCTTTCTTCGTTCATTCGCTCTACATGCCCAAACCATCTAAGCGTCCCTTTCTTAATCTTGCTCACTACGCTTACATCAGTCTTGCATTCTTTACGAATCTCAACATTTTTCGCATGATCATACATGGTTTTACCACATTCGTCTCAGAGATCTCATTTCTACAGCATTCAGTCTACTTTCATCCTTCCTCTGCCAGTTCCATGCCTCACTGCCATACATCAGAGTTGGTATCAGTACTCCATTGTGGACTGCTAGCTTCGCTTCTTTGGACAACTTTTTGTTTGCGCCAACCGCGTTCAGTCCTCCGTTAATGGAGTTTCCCGCATTCACCCTTATCCTACACAACCAAACGCATAACTTTCATTGCATAGCCGCTTTGATATTCCGTGCAGTTTGGTCATAGAGTGGCGACAGTCGGAACGCTTCCATGCCATATATCCCATCGTTTCACTTTTCTATGATCAGTCCACTGAAATATTTATTTTTTATTTATTTTTTAATAATTAATTATTTTTATTGAGATTCAAAAACCTCATTTTAATATTTAATCATTTTTTAGAAAATAATATTTACATAACCTAAATGAAATATGAAAACGGAAAAAATGACGAAAATAAAAAGATTTCAGTCGCGTCTGGGACTCGAACCCAGGTCCTTTGCCTATCCGTGGCAACCGCTTAACCAACTTAGCTAATGAGGCCAGTTCAATTTATGCCATCTTCATCGATATCATATCTCAAATTCAAGATTTGTTAATTGTTCTATTGTTTATTTTTGATTTTTTTAGTATTTATACTAAAGATTTTTTATTTTTTACTATGGGGGGAATGTATATTGTCTTTCATGCTAGTTCACCGATATTGTGGAGGACATTGTTCAAGATTAAATTAACTTAGTGTAGTCGAAGACTTTAAAATAAAAACGTAAACATAATTAAAATTTAGTAAATGTGAAATAATGAAAAAAAAAAATCCCTAATATAAATAATGAAAATAATTCCTTTTTTAATTTCTAACAAAAATTAATTACTTACCTACTTTAATCAATTTTTGTTAATGATTATAATTTGTCTATTCTTACATTATTGTGTTCTCATTTTTATCATTTGTCTATACATGAAATTATTTTTTAGTATTCACATATTCCCGATAAAGAAACCATCGCTTTCGAAACGTGTAGGTATCAATGTATATTTATAAAGTGATGAATACTAAGTTTATTTTTAAAATCATTCATAAAAAAAAGTTTGTAGTTGGCGTTTGTATTGGAAATTTAAGCTTTACTTTTTATAAGGTTTTCTTAGCTTTAAACCGGCACAACCCCAAGCAATGATGCCGTACAAAGTGAAAATATTGTTTCTACGCTTACTCAAAGAGCTTTTATGTCAAAAGAAAGCAGAAATAACAGTTGTATCTTAATATCAAGTTTCACCACGCCTCCATATTGAGCAGGTTCTATCAGATGCAGTTCTTAGAATTAATTAGTTTAGACTTCAATGAAACCGACACCCAGCGAAGTATAAAGTATTTCCTTGTAAAAACATCAAAACTCCCCGTTGTCTTGCAGTACAGTGTGCAGTGTGCAGTGTGTATCCAGTCCGTGTAATTCAAGACGTTTCCTTCAGAACAGAGGCAGATGTCTTCAGTCACCGAACCGAACATCACAAGAAGTGTGATGTATTTCCACTAAAGACAGTGTGAACTATACCGGTTTAAAAGAAAACTAATGTCAATATAACAAAGTACCGCTCAACTCCTTGCCACAAGACAAGTTAGTGGAATTGTCAAGATCAGATCAAGAAAGAATTTCGGTACTTGAATGCAACACAACTAAACGTGTAATTTTTAATGAAGTCTTGAAAAACCATCAACTTATTTGTTACAGTTTCAACTTTCGTTACATATGGTTATTTTAAGTAAACTGAAGGTTTAAATAGGAACTCTAGTTTTATGTATCATATTACTGCAAGTTTTGAAGAGTTTTGTTTTATATCTTTGCAAAAACTCAATTGGGCGTAAAAAGTATGACCATTTTATCGTTATTACGAGAAAAATATAAAATTAATTGGGCACACCGACACGCCTACAGCACACATCTATCGGATCATCCCTTCAGTGTCCAGAGTGGATATGGTTAGCGTAGCCCCGTCATGCTAATTAGCAACCGTTGTCGTGATCAAGTCTGTCACTCGTTTGTGATTAACAATTAACGGCACGGTACTGTAAGCCATGTTAGCTCACATAAATTATAAACCAATTATCCATTGCCTACCCCCCCCACCCCTCCGCCCGTTTCAACAGCCTCCAGTCCCCCCCCCTTCTCATGCGATTTAATGCACATATGCAGTATGTATGTAGATTACTTAATGCCAAAACCATAAAATAACCGGCACTCAATGATAAGTTTAAATACGACTTTATGATCTAGAAGCTAATATTCTACACAAACTTGGTTTTTGCAATATATTATATAATTTAGAAGCTTTATAAATAAAGAAAGCGTTTAAATTTGATAGTCACACACTTAATAATCAACATGTTTTGTCCCACAGTCCTGTTTTAGATGTATTTCCCGTTAATTAAATAAAATTCAAATTTCCTCCTAATCCCTCCCTCTTTTGACATTCTGTCTCTTTCTCTTTTACGTGTAGTCCATTTCTATTATATCTATGAAAGCTTATCTCTGTCTCATTTTTCCATTGTTTCATTTTATATTTTGTCTCCCCTTTTAACTATTTTGTATTATGCCCTACAATACGCATTTTTATTTTATTTTTATTTTTATCCCGATTAAGCTTGGTATAAGCGAAACCGGTTGGTGATAAATTAAAAATAAATTAGTGGTTCAAAATATAGTGTTTGTTTTATGTAATAAATCATTTAATTAGTAATTGAATGAGAAGACCGAAATGCATAAAAGAGTATTGAAAGAAACTGTGTAGATATTAAGGTGAAAATGATAAATCATGAATATGTCGACCCCTTCTACGTACAAGATCGTATCTGCAAAATTTTTCAGTAGAGCCATTTGAATGTTATGAATGACATTACAATTTTATTGTAATAGTTATGCATTAAAATATAAAAAATATTTTTTGGTTCTTTAAGATTGTTACGTAACGAATTCCCTACAATTTAAAATGAGAATCTAGACTCTTGTTAAAAGGCACCTATCTCCTTGTTAAAGAGTCCGTGAGTTTATTTATTGTTCCGGGCTCCGCAAGCAGAGCGACAATTCCTCCCATCATCAGCGTCGTGCGGCTCGCCACAGAACCATCGAAGACACTTCCGCCCGTCATCCGGCGTGGGCTTGCCGCCCAAGCAACGGCCATTGCCCAGAGAACCATACTGGTATTGGAATTGTGTGTTAAGGGCAGAGATTATTGCCGTTGGCAAATGACCGCTACGCGTGGGTGAGCGTCATCTCGCTCACCACGCATTTGGACACTGTAAACTCCTTGTCCTTATATAAATCTAAATAGTAAAGTCAATGACGAGTGATATAACTCCCTGTGCCCTGCTGAATGCTCGCTGTGTGGAATTGCGTGTTCCCTGGCATCACACAATTGCGATGGAGGAACGCGCACCTGACGCCGTTGCCCACGTAAGCTGTATTTGAATCCTCTTTATCTGTGCTGTAGTTAACTGTTCTTTAGAATAGCATGCCCGATTCTAGATTCACGAGAGATAGACATATTTGAACCTTTAGATAGAATCTGTACTACCAATTGTTCGTGTATAATCCTCATATGTACAAACTGTGATTGCTTTCCCGTAAATAAACCCTGGCTAGAAGACGCATATCTTTTCATTTGGTAGTTCGAGTACCCTTTCCCTGATGGAGATATGAGACCGCCCGCCGACTCAGGACCTTGCAGAGATTACATGTTGCGCCTACTGAGCTACCCAGGTAAGCCCGGAGTGAGGCGCCCCTCGTCTCGCCTCATGAGAAATCATAACCTAACCTTTCCTAACCTGTAATCTCAACACTGATGCTGCATCGTGGAGCCACATACCCTACTTTTAAAAGATATCTTCGAGTTGTACTCTTGTTTTCTCACCAGACGGCGGCAGTGTATTAGCACGGTGTAAAAAATTTAAACTAACAACGATACAAGTGGAAATATTTTGTAAAATAACAGTTAAGACTTATCGGATTTTTTTTCAATTTCACCAAAATATGTATCACTAAAATTACGTAATAAAAGAAATTTAACTCAAAATAGCCCAAAAGGTAGTTCCGACCTTATACGTGGAGGGTGTCGATATATCTATTCAAGAAGAGAAAAAACCTGTTGACAAGTCAAATTAATAGACTTAACAGAACTTAATTAATATTTTACTATACATAAAAATAGATTTTTGTCTGTGTGTCTTCGATTTTCTCAAAAATTACTTAACCGGTTTCGCTGAAAACATACAAATAACAGTTTGTTCTTATTAATGCCGGGAATGTTTAGAGAGTAGCTTGAATGAAATCTGTAAAAGTGTTGCTATAACGTTTAAAAATTGGTATGAAAAACATTGAACCCGCCATGTTGTATTGGGGTTAGCCCATAGATATACCACTCTGGTTAGTCACAGATTACATATTCAAAAGAAAAAAAGGTTTATTTGGCTAGAATATTTTAAAAATGGAAAACATAAGCAGGTACCTACTTAAGAACTTTATAATTTGGTTTTATTTTGAAAAATTAATGCTTGGAATAAAATGAAATTTTCAAATTAATGTTTCTTTGCATCTTTTTTTGGAGATAGTAAGTGGTCACAAGGCATTACTTTTGCCGTCAAATCAATTAAGGCTCCCAAACGACAAGCAAGAATTCACAAATTCATAACATTAGCGTACTCAATTAAAATTATTCTTCAAGTAGTTACCATACGTTACAGACTCTGCTGAAATTTTGAAGCTTTTAAAGGTTATGACAATTATACAACTTTACCCTAAATCCGTAATCTTTATGTCTTTAAATCTAATCTCCATATTTCCCTACAATTCCAATCAACAATAATAACCTTCACCAAATTACACCCCTAACATCGCATTAAAATATACCATCCATGTACAAAGACATTTTAAATACTAAGCAATTAAATTATATAATCACATACCTACACAATTAAAATAAACCGCAGAGAAAAAACCAACAAATGTGATCATACGTAATATTTCGGTCTGAATATAAACAAAAGGCGTGTAATTTTTTCATAACTTAATTACACCAAATCACACATAACATACACATAAAATATATGCCTTTAATTATTATTAGAATTTTTTTTTCTTATGATATTTATTAACATAATATTATAATCACTTCACGACATTACTATATCAATAACATGTGAACACCTCAGTACAGGTTCTCCTAAGTGAAACTCCCTTCATGAAATCCTATAACATATAAATAATGTACAGTGCATACACATCATTTTTACTTGGCACTATATTATTGATAATCTACATATATAATAGCGTATTGCTTATATCATAATAATTGACAGAAAAAAAGCGTTTTTTTATATAAATTCGTGTTCTAGTCAAGCTATGCGCTCAAAAAAAAACCTTAAACGACGTGTTTGAGCTAAGACTTCAAGGTGATAAGTGACAAGTGACAAAACGTTCTTCATTCGATAGATATTTTATTTGCATGTTTGTTTCACGTTACACAATATTATTATTTTTCCATGAAACCAAACAAACGACATTTTTTTAAATATTTTTAAATTTTTAAAAATGTCCTCCCGAGAAATATCTATTTATACCATAATAATTTTTTTACCCGAGGTTACAGATATTTTAAATGAGATTATGAAAAAAGAGTTAAAGTAACCTTTCAATGTGTTGAGATCTAGTTTTCATGGAATTTAACAAATTAGAATTGATTATTAAGCTCTCAGAAATTTGAGTGATTTGGGTCAAACCTCTTGAAAATATAATATCTGATTGCTTGATACACAATATACGGAGATACCTCAATTTACACTTTTCTAATTGTTTTGCCTGTCTATTATAATAATGAATATAACAAAATTACTGAAATATAATATTGTTGAAAACACGCTTTTTAAGAGACATTTTTTTATTATTTTATTGAAATTCTAAGAGTTTTTTCCGTAAGAAGTGTTTTGTTAATTCACGTTTTAATTAGTTACCTTCTCTTTAAAAAAAGGGAAAACTTTTAATTACCTACATAAACTCTTTTATTTAAAAGCGTAAATTAAAAGGCTTTCTGGAAACAAGACTTTTCATTTTAAATTAAATAATGGTTCCCAACCTGAAGAAATAATGGTAATTTGATCAGTTATAATATTTCCCTAATTTGCTTGATGTTATAATATTTCCAGCAAATACCGAGTTTTGTAAATTTTATCCTTCCAACATTTAAATGTGAATAAAAATTCTGCTTTTTAACTATCGAGGTTTACGTTTCAAGAAACCTATCGATGGAAAATTAAAACTATGGATATTGTTAGAAATACTTTACTATTATTATACCAGACGTAATGGCACACAAGCGAACTGTAGTGGGCAGCTGACCCCGATCTGCGAAGAGGGCTGGAGGGGAGGGAAACACAACCTATCGTTCGCTCTGCAAGGAGGAACGATAACGACATTCACAACTCTTGTTAATCTGCACAAAACTCCCTTTTGTGGAAAATTTCCTTGCTCGTACAAATCCCTTTGCGCAAAATATACACTTTTGTGCAAAATTCCCAATTTGTGCTTTTGTACAAATTAGTAAGATGTTCTGCGGGCCTTGTCAGTGGTGAATGCGAGGGTCGTATGTAGAGTCCAGTAAGTAGTGGTATTCTGGGAAGGGGGGTGGGGGGGTCCAGGGTCATTGGTGGTCAGAATGAAGAAGAAGGTAAGTCGGTAGAAATAGAGCGAGGTAGGGCGGTTTGAGGGACCAGAAGAGTTTTCAGTTTGAGTGTTGCTGGCTGACTGAGAAATTTCTGTTTTCTGTCTCTATTTATACCACCAACCAGGCGCTATACCGAACATGAAGTTTCTTCGCGACGCTAGTGGCACCCCTCCTGTGTCGAGTCGCGCCACGAAAGTTTATCCGACAACACCTGTCTCCCTCGCACCACGTTTTCTCTCTCTCTCGATTTATTTGTCATTGTAAGAACAGCCATAGCGGGCACATCCCGCCACTTACAATATGTTTCACAGGTTGCACAAAATGTTTGGCTACTGGGGCTCGGACCAGCTATGCAATTTAACTATTTATTTCTTGCTGGTCCGGCCCCGTGCAAGTGCTGATAATGTATACAATTGATTAATTCTAGAGACTTAATTTTACTACAATTTAATCAATTAAAAAACTAAACCCAATATTATTAATCAATTAAAAGGCGGCGAGACGACCGAAATAATTATTATTATAATTATTTTTAAGAATATCCGCAAAATAGATTTCTTCTGTCGTATTTAAGATTAAAAAAGACTACTAATGGCAAGAAGTTCTTTCGATCGTCGGTCCATATTTTTGTAGTCTTGATATTTATTCAAAACAGTTAGTTTTTGTTAAACTTTTTTGTGATTATTGTGCAATTAATTGTCCGAAAACTTTTAGAGATAACTACCGCGAAGCGTAACAAAACTATTTAAAATCACCCTGGCATTATTGCAGTCATAATAAGATATGCACTTACTTCAGATTTTCGAAACTTTAGGGAATTAAAAAGTGCACAAAAATTATTTATTTTTCTAAATCACTTTAAAATAGAAAATATGTTTGTCCATTCCATCAAACGTTCGTCAACTGGTGGCTTTGGTGATATATAATGCAAAGATGCACAGATTTTCCAGTGTGGAAATTTAAGGAATTCGCAAATATGCTCAGCCCTTAGCGTCATTTCCATTATATGCTATGAAGCTTTAAAATATCCAATCATTGAAGAAAATAATATTAACATAACCTAAATGAAACATGAACACGGAAAAAACAACAGAAAATAAAAATATTTCAGTCGCATCTGGGGCTCGAACCCAGGACCTCTGCTTATCCGGGGCAACCGCTTAACCAACTTAGCTAATGAGACCAGTTCAATTTATGTCATCTTCAAATTCAAGATTTGTTAATATTATTCTCTATTTTTTTATAGTTCCAGATGTGACTTTTTTATTTTCTGTTGTTTTTTTCCGTTTTCATGTTTCATTTGGGTTATGTTAATTTTCTTCAATGATTAAATATTATCATGCAATAAAAATAATTAATAATTAAAATTTGACTTTAAAATATTCCAATGCTTTTCAAAAATTAGACATCAAGTTTTATAGATTTTCTATTACCTTTCAACTAATCACTGAGAAAATAAAAAGCGAAAAACAGTGGTAAAACCCAGGGGAAGAAAATAACAGTAAAATCTTAAAATTGACGTAAACATACTAAAAGACTTTTTTGTATTTTTTCGGCATTCACTATTTAGCAATTTCTAGACATTTTGTTTGGAAGTTTTATTTACTATGTACTTTTGCTATTTGGAAAGTTGTGTTGAAACCGGTAGCGAATTTAATAAATCCAAAATAGCAAAACTACATAGTAAATAAAACTTCCAAATAAAATACTAAAAGACCTTTGCCACTTAGTTAAATAAATGTTTATTATTTTTAATGTTTATATTGTCATATATATAAATGCAAGAGGATTCGCAGTGAGGTGTCCTGAACTGAAACATCCCCGCGTAACAGAATGTCCTATTAATTAAGCGATGGTGTGAAGCCGCTACGATAATTAATTGCAAGTCCACAAATCAAATTCACACTCCCGTGATTTTTCGCTTTAAATTTAAACATCGTTATCACTGACTGACAAAAGCATTTCGAGAGATTTCTACTCGGTCTGAAAGTGCTACTAATGACTTGTACGTCATTTGTGAGTGATATGTGTAATTCAATACGGTAACCAATATATTGTTTAAAAATAAACTCTTGTAAGAGGCATAACATACGAAATACATATAATTTTGTGACGTATCTAGTATTTTTGAAAAAAAAAGGTATTGTTTTCGTTGCACTTTTTTATTATCCAATTATTTTTACTATTATTATTTTAATTTGTCGCATTTGTATATTAGCTTTCGATTTCTAAAATATTTATTTATCATTGAAGATAATATAAACAAATGAAATACGAAACAGAAAGACACAGAAAATAAAAAAAGGAAATGATCACATCTGGGACTCGAACCCCGGATCTCTCGGTCTATCTGGGACCAGAATAAAATATTTCGGCTATAAATATGACAGAGATAAATTAGAAAATCCTCTCTTTTCTTAGTTCGTTACTTTGGTTATTTAAAAAAAACAAATGTAATAATTAAAACTAGGTCACAGATTTTTGTTTCTGTCAACATTGCTAATAATGAAAGAAGGTTTTATCTGGGCTGATTCCTTTAATTGAAGATAAATGTATTGTTTTATTTTCTGCTTGCCTTACTCCCGGCATCGTCCGATAAATATAAACATTTTATACGGTTTACTTAGTTTTAAGAAAAAGTCTTTTTTTATAAATGGTCTCATTTTTTAAAATTTTTTTACCTTTAAATTGGCATTTAGCTAATGACTTATGATAATAATTAGACTTGAGACAAAAATGTTTTGAAAATTTCACAATGCCAATGCTCACCGTTCCAGAGTTATCATATACGTATTCTTCAAACAGCTTCATCCCGTTTTTTTTCATTTTCCTTGGCTTCATAATATCTCATTTGCCGTAAAATCCCCTATTTTTTAATGAAAAATTACGCGTATAAATTAATCTTTTGTTCAATTAAATAATCCAAATATTGTAAAACCATCTTATTCTTCGTCAAATATTGCGGAAATTCACAATTTGATTTGTTCAATATTATTTTGTTTGCGTTCGAAAAATATGCTCGGTAATAAATACGCCTAAAGTCTTATACAAACAGAAACACATAAATCATATCAGCGTTCATTTCCTCACACAAATTAATACATTTCTACCCCCTCCCCTCGTCGTGTGTGGATTATTCATTCCACGTAGACCGGTTACATTGTATGTTTATTTAAAAGAAACATTTTTTTCAAAAATATGTAAGTATTTATTTAACAATATTTTATTTCTTATTTACAGTATGGATCATAAAGATGCTTTACTTTGCTCCTTAAGGGGTAACTATTCCCAATTTTTTTAATAAATTCTTCAAAATCCTAAATTATATATTATAAAGTAGTAAGTACTTGTAGTGACATATTATTTTGTCACTAGTGCGAATTACAGAGCAGTTATCATGGCGTAATTCAAGCTAACCTCATAAGCTATGTTGTAAATTAGTTTGTGTACTGACTAATCTATTTCCAGGGAAGACATTACAAGTTTTGCATGTTACAAATTCAACAAGTTCCACTGATAAAATATGCCGCTACAAATAACACTTTACGAAAAGAAATTTGTCAACAATACTTTATTTTTAGAGATTCTCCATATATTATTAAAAAACATAGTTAATATTTAAGGGACAAAGAAAGCACTTTTACGATAATAACCATTATTTACAGAAACAACAATAATCAAGGTTGAAAATCGTTTAGTAGATATTATTGGTCCTTATGTGAGATACAAAGTGACATTAGATGATAAAATTAGAAAATTTTTATTATATTATATATTACTTGTCATAACTCATTTCTCAGATAGGTACCTATGTTACATATTAAAATATTGAAATTCTCATAATTTTATAGGTGACTGGATCAACATACGTATGAACCGGCACACTTTTAAAAAGTGATATAAAGTCATTAAATGTACGAAAAAAAATAGCCCGAAAATCTAATCTAACCTAACCTAATAAATATATAATAATAATAATATTAATCGGACCATTTCTATAGCGCCGCTTTTGTGAGGAATCACCTCAGGGGCGTTGTACAAATATTACTTTCTATTCTTATATTACGTCTATTCTACGAATTTATTATTATTTTATTTTTTTACATTTATTTTCTCTTTTTGGATAGGCACATTATTTATAGACCAAAACTAAATTTAATGTTAAATTGAAAGAAAAAAAGAAGCTAACTGTATTTATTCCTTACGATATATTGCAAGACGCTAATACAAATGATATAGTGATTGTTTCCATTATATTCAAGCCGGCATTATGTCAGCCGGCTTCAGGATCTGGATGGAGCACTTCAGCGTGTCGTTCACTGACGTCATTGCTCCTGCATTGTCGAATTCCCCGCAGTACCAGTTGCTTCTCGGAAAAGAACTCATACCCGTCCTCTACCACCTGTTGCACCCGGCAGATGAGGTCAAAGTCGTGCTTGTTGAGGAACTTGGCCACTATCTCAATGACTAAGGTAAAGGCTCGTTCTCGCCCCAGCTGGCGGTGTCCTTGTTGGGGCCCCAGCAGCCCGCTTCCCGGTTGTATACAATATTTTTTACAACCACCGTAGCCCGAATAGCCCGAATCGCCGTTTCTATTAACTTTTGGCACTTCACTAGTACATGTGGTGATTGATGCCCGATGCGTTAATTCGGAAGAACGAAGCAGATTTCAACTCAAAATATTTGGGTTTTTATTATAAACTTGACAGCACTAAAATTATGTAATTTTTATAAGTGTAACCTAAAAATTATTGCGATTATTTTATCTTATTTTTACACCGGTAAAATTAATAACTTCCCAATATTTGCAAGATAAATCAGGAGCGACTATAAAACGCAGCCGCCAGCCACGGGGGCGCCTAGACTATATAGATATATTTTTTATTTATAATTAGGTTATTTAAGATTAGGTTTTCGGGCTAGATTTTTTTATCGTATTTTTAATTACTATATAACATTTTTTTAAATTGTGCCGATTCAGGACGGGTGTTGGTTTATCATGGAACAAATTTTGATGAAACAATTTTATTTTGCCGGTAAATATATTAGGTATTATTCCACGTGATGGCAACACACAAAACACCATTAAATACTAACGTGCTTAATATTTATATGAGTAATCCTATTACCACCAATGTCATTCCACAAGTACGTGGAGCGAAATATTGATATTCTGATAATTTCAAGAAACAAACAGCCTTAAGAGCTAAGAAGTTAAATTTTGCTAAGCCGGCAACGTAATATTTCGGATGTTGGAGAATTTTGCCTTTTGTATCCCGGATTTTATGATTTATTTTCAAGGTTAGTTGTTGAATAATGAATTTCAAAGGATTTACAATACATCAGCTATTTTAATAAGATATTGTTTCCAGCAAGATATTGTGTTTATTTAAAAAAAGGAGCTTTAGGCTGTTTTTCATACTAAACATCCAACTTTTTTTGATACCATTAAAATACATTTTTAATTACTGAACCAAAGCAAAGTGCTACCCATTTTTTAATGGATAGAAATATTATAATGATAATTTTTTTCCCTAATTTCACAAATTAATTATTTAGGGGGTATTTTTGGTCATGTATCACTTAGGTATGCCGTTAACGGACCGTTTCGTTAACGAACCGTTATATGTCCATTTTTTTAAACTTGAATAATTTCCATCCGCTTGTCATCAGTTTCATTCTTCGATAAGGAATTCATTTCACAAATTCAAATTTGTGTTATCTTTTTAATTAAAATAGTGCAACGTTTCAAATAAGCAATCGTCGGGCAACAACTGGCAGCTATCAAACGATCGGTAATCTGACGTTTATAAAACGGCAAAATTGGGAGGTGGACCAAATATTAGTTAAAAATGATCAATGCCATGTTCACGAATAAAAACGAACATCTCGTTTTGACGGCATATAAAAAATGACACATTTTAAATCCTTTAAGAAAATTTATTCGCCAACGTAAAAAAAATGTTGTTGTTCTTTCTTTATTTTTTTAGGCATTTAAAACAAATGTGAAAATACCCTATTATTAGTATTTAACAAATTTTAAAAAAAGTTGCCCTAATATTGGATAAAACGATAGAACAGTTATTGGACTAATATTGTATTATGTTTCACTAGTGTCTCTTTGTATTGCTTCAATTTGTATCAACGTCTCCCTTAAGAGAGTTTACAAAAAACAATTATGTGTTGTGTATCCTAACTGAGTTTTTGTAATTAGATTGTTTACAATTAAGTGATAACATTTATAAAAACCCAGTAAATAGTTCAAATAATACATTAATGTACAAACATATAACATTACTATGTAAGTAATTGGTTTCATGTTAGACAAGTCATTCCTAATAGGTATTACAAATAAAAGGCTAAACATTTTTATTTATTTCAAATTATTTTATTTATTAAATATATGGGTACATACATTGTAATAATATAGTAAACATTTATATAATATAATTTAATACTACTCTTCCATTAAAAGCATTTGCTTGTGGATGGAAGAGGGGCGCACGTAATAGTTAAATGATGTTTATGGTACATGTACGAGTATGAGCATTCATTATTAATGTAACATTATATGTAGTCTTAAGTACATTGCAGTTTGATCATGAAAAAAATATATGTAAGTAAATGTGGTGTTTAGAGACACTTGTATTGAGAGGAACGGCTGTTCTGCCTGTTTCATACATAACTTAAATTTGGTTAAAAAAAAATATGTCGTCCAAACTGAATGACATATTTTTTATATATAAAGGTTTAGTAAATATCTATTCCGAATGAGAAGTACTTTATTTATTTTTGTTTTAAATTGTAAAGTATACCAAATGCCATGAAAAAAAAACTATTTTCATAATTATAGAGGCAACTTAGAAAACTATTTGCGGGTTTACTGATTAAAAAAAGAAAAATTATATTTGCTATGTAAATATAATTATGTGAATAAAAATATAAAAACAACACATTCAAAATGCCATGGTAAAATTGCTAGTAAGTAAAACAGTTTTTAAACAAAGGCGAGACATTGATATCATGTACAAATCGATTAATGTATTACCTGTTCGTGGTCTTTTGTGGCATAAAATTCTACTCAACCAGTACGTGTATCTAGGTGTTGCGGTGGATTGTAATATGAAATGGGACGTACAAATTTCCAACCTCTGTAAGCGACTTCGAGCCATTGTAGGAAGACTCCACAAGGTAAAATTATATGTGCCTATAAAAACTATGAAACTAATTTATTTGTCTCTAGCAGAATCGACTATAAGGTATGGTATAACTTCTTGGGGGCACTCCTGTAAGACCAACATAAAACATTTACAGCTGATTCAAAACGCCATGGTAAAATTGTTAGTAAGTAAAACAGTTTTTAAGCAAAGGCGAGACATTGATATCATGTACAAATCAATTAATGTATTACCTGTTCGTGGTCTTTTGTGGCATAAAATTCTACTGCAACATCATGGATCATGTACACAATACACGTTTCACACAAAAAATAGGAATGATAGTGCCAATATTTCAAAATAAATATGGTCCACGAACCCTTGAATACATTGTACCATTTATATTTAACAAATTGCCGTACGAATTTAAAAACAATTGTCCTATGATGAAATTCTCACTGATGTTAAAGTGTTGGCTTTTGGAAAGTATCCTTGTGTATTGATGGTAACAAATATGACGGTCTCCTTGGTTGTATAGCTCCTAGATATCTGGTGTATTTACTGTTACTATTATATTTAAGTCTATCCTCACTGTAACCAACCTGTACTGCTGTTTTATGTATATATTTTTAAAAATTTTATTTCTTAATCTGTTTAATACTTACAGATGCTTTGATATTTCTGATATTTACGTAATAGTTATATTTTTGTAATATTAATGTTTTTATAATGTTGATATTTTTAAAAGTATTGATGTTTTTTATAATATTGATATTTTTATAATATTGATACTTTTATAATATTGGTACTTTTATAATTTTGATATTTTTTATGATATTGATATTTTTATAATATTATTTAAATCGGTGTTATAAAATTGGACTGTAGTATCTCAATAACAAAACTGTAATGCTTTTACCATTATTTTTTCTCTTTAATTTTTTTTCAACTTATGTACAGCACAAGATGCATGCGCCTAAATATAATAATTTTGCCCTACATTTGTATGATGATTGTAATTTATTGTTGTATTATATTATATTGTTCAAATAAACTCCTGCTGACAAGCTACTTGCAGTGGCTTAGCGGGTATAAGTTCCCAATGTATATAATTAATATTATACAATAAAAAAAAATTTAAAAAAAATGAAAAGGTTTCTTCTGGTCAATATTTTAAATTATGTACGGAAAATTTGTGTTCAAACATAAATTAGTCGTTTTTTAATTTAATTTAAAGTCCACCATAATGCTTATTTTCAAGTTTTTAAATTTTTATCTTTGTACTTTACTATATTTTTAAAGCAGATGGGTAATTTTTTTTTTAAATCACCGTTAGCCCCCCAAATAATTGTTAAAGCTGACTATATAATCGCAAAAAATCAATTCCTTTAATGGCCTATATTTCATTATGTAAAACAAAATAAATATTAATTGATAAACTAAAGTTTTTGAGACAAGATTTTTGTGCATAGCGCAAAGGGTAACAATTATTTTTATAAACAATAATTATTAGCCTGAAACACTCATCCAAATTGAAAAAACCTTCCGAGCAAAGATAAATGTCGCCGGCAGGACTCGAACCTGCACTCTTCTGATTGCCGGTCAGATGCTCTACCGTTGAGCTACGTCGGCTTATTTAGGGATTTAGCCGTTACAAGCCTTTCTCATACTAATAAAGTTGGTTGTTTACAGGTGAAATATAATAAAAACAGTAATTATTGAATGAAACACTAGTATATATTGATTAACTAAGCCGATAAGCCGACGTAGCTCAACGGTAGAGCATCTGACCGGCAATCAGAAGGGTGCAGGTTCGAGTCCTGTCGGCGACATTTATCTTTTCTCGGAAGGTTTTTTTCAATTTGGATGAGTGTTTCAGGCTAATAATTATTGTTTATAAAAATAATTGTTACAAAATAAATAATTTACGTCTAATTTGTACTAGATATTTACTATACTTTTTGATAAAAAATAATAATTAGATTTAGGTGATCATTTTGGCCTCAAAACCAAAATTAAGTTTTGTAAGTATATTGTATCGTAACAAAGATAATGTAATTAAAAAGAAAAATATGTTATGTGCATATTTCGAATATTTTGGTTGTTGTGGGGAAAAATGGTATTTTATAAGACTAACTCAAGTGGTAACATTTTTTTATTTATAAATATTTCTTGACAGAGTTCAACATTTGTATTTTGTCAGTAATGCTTGTGATTTCTTAAAAAAACTATTAAAAAAACACGCTTTTCTTGGTTAGTATAGTGGTTTTGTGCAAAAGACGCGTTCAGTTTTTGGGATGAGAATATATATTTAAATGTAGTTTGATTTTCCGTTATGAATGAATATTTATCTTTTTCTTTTATAATTTGTATAATTGAATTTTTTACAAATAAGTACTTAAATGTCCCTATTTGCTATGTCAAGGCTACAAATCTAAAAACATATTTGGATTTATAAAATTACCAACTTATAGTATGAATTGCTGCAACTAACATGTGTGTTTTTTACCTAGTATAATAGATTAATTGCCAGCACCAAAAACGTCTGAATCATCTCCAACCCAAAATCCTTATTCCGAGTCTCACGTTCTGGTTCCAAATGACAATTTCCATCATAAAACTTTTATTTTTTCAACTCCGGAGTACCCCTGACGTGTTTTGACGGAGGAAAGCTACGTAGTACCGAAAGCAGCCATAAAATCAAACCGTGTCTTGTTAGGGGCCGCATTAAACTCACACTCCGTAAAATGTTACTATTTGACATTCTCTCTTATGACTCTCGTTATGATATGCGACTTTTTTTGCCATCAGACTCGAATTATAATATACCGCGCAGGTTTATATAAATGACTATGTACTAAAGTATAAAGACATGCCATATAGCACAGGTAGGATAAGATTTGTTTTCTGATAAAATATGTTCTAATGTGCATATTGAGCGGACATGTTGCGAATGGATTCATGACAAATCAACAAGCATATGAGTCGGCATACTTTTAGAAAGTGATAAAGTCATTAAAATTACGAAAAAAAAAAGTCTGAAAATCGAATCTGACCTAATCTAATTAAACAATTTAAAAGTGTATTATTATTTTGATATACTTGGGTTAAATTGCCTTTTCAGGCGTTGTGCATAGTGTTAGATTATCCGGTCACCGTTGAAAATACGAGTATAACTGTCCTGCACGAATTGACGAGAGAGACATTTAGAACTTGTTAATATTTCTATTTGAAACTGATAATACATGGTGGTATTCCATTATAATGATATAATAACACACATATGAAACTTATTTCCACTTCTATTTAAATAAAAGTGGAAATAAGTTTCATATGTGTGTTATTATATCATTTAGAACTTGGTTGAACTTGCAAGGGTTATAACAAACATTGTGAAGTTACGGTGGCAGTTTTTTCAGACTTCGTTACCAACATAAGTCAAGAAATTACATTTTTGAGTCGAATATTAAAAATCGTCAGTTTCAAAATCTCAAAATAGAATAAGAATGCTGAATAAGTTATTAAAGTTCAATGGGACTACCCATTTTTTTCCTCGCATAAATATATATATTACAGGTGCTTACACTACAAATAATACTAGGATAATGCCATGATTATTTTTATTTATTTATTTATTTTATGTGAACACCGCACAAGAGTTCCAAACTGCTCCCAACCGTCTGGAGCCAGTGGGACTATGGCATTCCTAATTGGGTAATGTTGTGAGGCTGAAGGTATTGAGGAGGGGAAGGAGAAGAGGGAGAGAAAAGGAGGCCGTCAAAATTATTTAAAATATTAACGAAATAGATGAACACGTCCTAAAATTATAGTCAAGTCATTTCAAACCTTTAAAAAATTGTGATCTGCTTTAAATTATTACTATACTACAAAATTATTATTTTTTGATTTTATGGAATGCTTGAATATTATTACAAAAGGGAAAGAAAGCAAGAGACTGCGTGATCAGGGCACATAAAATGAAATTTATTTAAATATTATCAGATTTTGACAAATTTTAGGCAAAAATGCAATAGAAAGTACTAACATATAAAATACGAACAGAAAAAAAGTGGAAACGATTTGATAAAACCAATAATGTATCAAAACGAACAATTTGATATTTACATAAATCATTAACATCTCGTTACATCCTGTACAATGAATTTAAACAAAGATCACCCCTTATTATTCTCTTTTTAGGGTGGTACCCTTTACCCGACGAAGTACGCATCCACGTGTACGTTTTACGTTTTTCCCACCGGCCTTTGTACGGTACATGGTGCTGAATACTGCCTAATGTGCGGAGTAATGGCCACCCTGTACGCATGCCAATGAAGTGTCATCTAATAAAAAACCAACATTAATATGGTTTATGTTTCGCCTTTAAACTTATTTTATGACGATGCCACCATCTTACCTTTATTTTATCGGTTCTCTACAAGAAAAAACGTAGGCAGTACAAATCGATGGGATCTCTATACCTAAATATGATAGCCTCCATAGCGTAATGGTTTCCAAAGTCTTAGGAGTAGGAAGTTCAATTCCCGTGAATTTCATGGATCCAAAATATTATTACTTTATTAATATATTATTTATTCAACGATTACTTTATTTATTAATAAGTTACATTTCAAATACGATTGCTGCTAGTATATGTATTATGAATAAATTAATTAAAAATTACTTATAATACGTATTATGATGTTGATTTTGAAAAATAGTGTTAATGATGCACCCACCTTCCTTCTGAAGTTTTAATTAACATGCTATTAAGAGGAACGGCTGCGCGGCCTGCTTCATACAAAACTTAATTTTCGATTTGAGGCCAAACTACTCACTTAAAGCTAATCATCTTTTTTTTTCATCAAAAAGTATAGTAAATATCTAGTACAGATTAAAAGTTATTTATATGAATTGATTTTTCGCGATTTTAGAGGCACTTTTAACAATTATTTGGGGGGCCAACAGTGATGTAAAAAAAGTTTTTACCCCGTCTGCTTTGAAAATATAATGAAAAATAAAATTAATAAAATAAAAAGAATAAGCATTATGGTGGATTTAAATTCAATTAAAAACGACTAATTTATTGTTCCCTGTAAAATTACGATTTTTTTTTCATGGCCACTTCATAATTTAAAACAAAAATAAATAAAATACTTGTCATACATACTAGATATTTACTAAATCTTTAATTTAAAATAAATCATTCGGTTTAGATGGGTATTTTGGCCTCAAGTTATGTATGATACAGGCAGCGCAGCCGTTCCTCCCGACTCAGTTGAAAGTACGTTCGACTACTAATTCGGAGGTTGGAGGTTCAAATTGCTGGGTGCAAATATTAATTTTAGGGAATTAACAATAATCTAAATTATTTTAAAAATATACTTAATATTCACCACTGTATAAATAAACATTGATATCTACACTTTGTTTTTACAATTAGATTAATTTGAAATTTTAGAAACCAGAAAGTGCATGAGTGAATTAAATTTAATAAACAATCAAATATTTTTTTAAATATCCATCCTGTGAATTTATTTTCATATTAGTATTAATAATAAAAATAACTTATTTTTAAATTTCTAACAAAAATTAATTACTTTCTAACTTTAATCAATTTTCGTTTATGTTTATAATTTGTTTATTCTTACATTATTGTGTTCTTATTCTTATCATTTGTCTATACTTTACGTTGACGGCCTCCATAGTCGAGGGGTAAGGCTCTTGACTACGAATCCAAAGGTCGCGGGTTTAAATCCCGCCGTGCGCAAGTAAATTTTATTTAATTAATTTGTGTTCTTTAACAATTAATTTATTAAAAATAATATATGGTATATTTGCGCACGTTCCATAGTGGAAGATACTCTCAGTATCGCCTTGGTGAAAGACCACCATTCAGAATTGAAACGTTGCTTGAAATGGCTTTTAGTCGTGTTTGGTGACCGGATCTGAATAGCCAGGTATTTCCCCACCTTCCTTTTCCCCTTCTCCTTCCCCTCTCCAATACCTTCAGCCTCACAACATTCCCTATTGGAGATGCCATAGTTTCACTGGCTCCAGACGGTTGGGAGCAGTTGGGACTTTTGTGCGGTATTCATATAAAAAAAAAGAAACTTGAAATTACTTTTTCGTATTCATATATTCCTGATGATGAGAATTTTGCAACATCTAGCAATGTATACATATAAAGTGGTGAATACTAAGTATTTTTTTTAATTCATTTATTAATAATGTCCCCACAAAGTGAATACCAATCGTTTGAAGACATTATAACAATAATTTGTTTTTTTTTTCAAATATAATTCATATAAAATAATACGAGGGTGGTTTGAAAAGTTTGTTGATATGAGAAGAAAATTATTTTCACCGTTGGCAAGAATGATTTATGGGACAAGGTCTGAACAAATCTCAGTGCGATACTATGGCAATCAGGTCAAAGTGATCGTAACCAAAAAAAAAGTGGGGGGATGCCGTCACAAAACAATTTTAATTGATACATTTGCGTTGTATGCACATGAAAAGCTTGTCGGCAGTTAACAAATTATAAGCAGGCCCACCTATAATAAAATAATTAAAGTGTTTGTTTGAAAAGTATTTATTGAATGAAAAGCTGGTGGGCACACATAAGTTACGAAGGGATTTTAGCTTAATTTAGCTTCAAGTTGCTATGAAATAAGCCTTTCTGCGGCTGCAAAGTTTTTCAAAGTTTAGCCCTCTCGTATGGTGAAATTTAATATGCAAAGTATACTGTTCTACTGGCTTCAATATACAAGTAATAATGCATAGAATATCTGGTTAGTACATTAATTGGTGGTAAATATCAGTGGAGTCCATTGCTCTATGGTCAGATGTAGGATATGTAGGTTTTCACGTTAGGGTGTGAATTGGGCATTGATTTTAAAACGGTTATTCTGTTATCATCTTTCGCTGATTTTTGTGGTTGAACAAGATCGTGCAAGCTCCTTACAAATTTTTGTTTTAAAATTTAATTTAAATCAAATTTAATAATGTTATTAAGTTCTGCAAGTATTTTTAGTTGTTATTATTGCGACAGCTGTTTCGGCGTTTAATGCCATTTTCAAACTGTGGTTAATCCACATTGTGGCGACTTATTTATATGATTTAATTTATTCCCACTCCTTTAATATTTGGATGGGTAATGATTTATTATCGGTAAAACCGATTTAGTTAGAAAGCAATTAAAATTCTGAATTCTGTGAGGTTTACACATTTATAATGTGTTTTTACTCGTATTTAACTGACAATGTTAATTGCTTAGCTAGGCTAGCCAGTTAGTACTTACCTAAAGTCATTAAATAAATAAAAAAAATAAAAAAAAATAAATAAAATTATAATAATAATAATAATAAAATTAAATTAAAAATTCTCGTATCGGTGCGCAAATGCGTCCACATCCCGCAACACTGTAAATAACCAAAGTGTAAAATAAATTTAAAAAAAACGTTAATATTTATTAAAAGCTTCTTACGCTTTTTAAGGTAATTTTATAGATATTTTCGAGTCCTAAAATTCATTTTATGAATACTTTCCATCCTAAAATTTAATATCAATAATTAAATAAATACCACCTCTTCTAGTGCCACTAATCATCTAATAAATGTAACATCAATAGAAAAGGAGAAACAAATAACCATGTAAAACTATCATCTCTATGAATAAATTTTTCTAAAACTGTGTTCATCTGAAGCGACCTGCCAGGTAAGTATGTTTTTCTGTATCTGTTTGTATATAATTAGTTAAGAAATATTTGTACATCGCCCTTGATGTGATTTTTCACAAAAACGGCGCTATACAAATCATCCAACTATTATTAATGTTTTCTTAATTGATTTATTTAAATGTGTTGTATTGTTTTCATAATGTGAACATACTGAGAAGCGGTGAGCATATAATTTTCCTTATTATTATTCCTTATGTTATATTAGGTTCATTCACAAGCAGAACTTGATATTAAAACTATTAAATTTGATTTACATTAAATTTAAAAAAATAATTAAATGGAGTTCTTGGAATTAAAAACAAACACAATTAATCCTTACAAAATGTCCATTGTAACAAATCTTGAAAACATTTTACATCTTTTAATGGTTTATTTTCTTAGCCACAGCTTTTCAGTCTGTATAGAGTAGTGCATGCCATTGTTAAATATCCTGTTATATATTCTACATTCTCATAACGTGTTCGATTAACCCGGCTCTCACTGACCCGCGGTAATCATATAAATAAATAAGACTCATAATCATTCATAATATAAAGAGATGGTCGTCATAACTCTCCAATCCTAAATCAGACAAATAAACAATACAATACACAGTATTTATGCAACAATACACCTTTAACACTTGAACTCTCCATTCTGATTCAAATATCCCATTTAATTCCTATTTAATTTGTAAAATGTTATTAAACGTTTCAATTTAAAGCTTATATTAATATTTATAGAGCGCAACTCGTGGAAAACCCCAATTTTGCTGTTCACGTTTTTATTTAAGGAGTAAGTCCCAAATATACAAACTTATTTGTCAAGTACCAACTATCTGAGCCATTGTTTACCTCTTATCCATTCCTCTAATTCGAAACTTTACCACGGATTCATTCGCTTATTTTTCATAATCACTATGCAAATGTACGAGGGCTGTCCATAAAATAAGGTCTCCAATGATTTTTCGTAGGGTAAAACAAATTTATTTGCATTGACACAAACATTTTTGGAAAGCTTGGGCTTTTCCTTTTTTTCTACATAAACACCATTGCGATCGATGCATGTCATAGAACTCTCCCGCCGAATCGCGCAGGTAGCGCATGACATCTTCTTTCAGCTCATCATCGGTACTGAAATTCATTCCACCCAGGTATTTCTTCAATTCAAGGAAGGGATGATAGTCACTTGGGGCTATGTCCGGGCTGTAGGGGGGGTGTGTGATAGTATTCCATCCAAATAAGGTTATGAGAGCGGTTGTTGCATGGGTGGCGTGGAGACGAGGGTAATCATGATGCAAACGCACTCCTTTCGTCAGCATGCCCCTTCTTTTGTTTTGAATTATAATAACAACCAACCTACTGGAGCTCAACTTATGGAGAGTAGAATAATAAGAAAAAAAACATATATTTGAACATATTGATAATATGATATGAATTGCAAATGTTTTATTTCTTGTAATAAATTTTTTTTTTTTTATATGAATACCTCACAAGAGTCCCAACTGCTCCCAACCATCTGGAGCCAGTGAGACTATGGCATTCCCAATTGGGGAATGTTGTGAGGATGAAGGTATTGGGGAGGGGAAGGAGGGGAAGAGGAAGGTGGGGAATACCTGGCTATTCAGATCTGGTCACCAAACACGGCTAAAAGCCATTTCAAGCAACGTTTCAATTCTGAATGGTGGTCTTTCACCAGGGCGATACTGAGAGTATCTTCCACTCTGGAACGTGCGCAAATATACTATATATTATTTTTAAATGAATTAATTGTGAAACAATACAAATTAATTAAATAAAAATTAGTTGCACACGCCGGGATTTGAACCCGCGACCTTCGGATTCGTAGTCGAGAGCATTACCCCTCGACCATGGAGGCCGTCTATAATAATTAAATTTAAAAATAAATACGTGATATGATAGAAGCTTCTCAGAATTAGAATTAACTGGCAATATTCGAATTCTCATTACTCCTTTCATAAAAAAATAAAATATGTTTTGGGCAATGATGAAGGACTTACCTAGAGGAGATGATTGAATATGTGAAAACTCGAGGTTTCCGAACGCTACAAACCAGTATTTAAAATATATTGCCTGCAGGGGTAGCTAGTTTCCATCCGTCGGTTAGTACAATGATCTACGAGCTAATTAATTCATTCGGTGACTTTGATCATGTCATGGTAGCATGATGACTTGAGCAAAATGAAGACAGGGCTGCAGCGTAATTTGTAGCTCGCTGAGACTAACGTGACTAAATTCATGCACCGGAACGTTTTGATACCTCCAACTGCAGTTCAGAGTCACATGTTCTGTTAACCCCTGGCACAATATGAACAGACACATATTCATTTCGAACAAGGGGCAAGGCAATCGATAAATGTGTGTGAAAAGGATTCTTAATTAAATATTTTTATCTGCAAAACAGAATACGTGTTTTCTGAGTCGGGCGACATAAAAATTACTCAGCTTTGTATTTTCAATTGAATCTCGGGCAAGATCTGATAATAAAACTAGTGATCCGGTAAAAATCTTAGAAAAAATGATATCTAAATACGATCCCATCGATAGGTAGCTTACAAGATGACTTATGCCAGTTTTATCAATTATGACGGTTGCTATTTTTTTCTATATTCGCTCATGCCAAAATATGTACCTAAAAATGTCTAATTATAGTAATTTTCATTGTTCCTTCTGTTTAAAATTGATGTAATTTGACAATCGTCTGTTTTAAATGAAATCATTTAGAAACAGATTTGTACAAATCTGGGTAGATTTAAATGTTTGAAAATTTTCAAACAAGTATTTCGGCTCTCAAGCAGTCAAATTTTTTTATTGTTTTGTTTCTATTTAAAACGGGAAAGAGCTCCGTTTGGCAAATTGTTTGATACCTATGTAACTTGTGGTTTTCCGGACTTCCTGCGGTATAATAATAAGAATAGTTTTCTTTTGTACTGGGGCATCGATAATATACTCAAAAGAGAGATTAAATAAAACAAGCGCTTTGTAAATAATAAACCGCTCTTTTTTAATATTTGAAAAGCCAACCGGGTTTCGCCTCGACTCAAGCCTACTCAGCGCTCAATAATAACTTCATTTATTAAAATAATTAAATTCATAATATCACACCAACAAGTATTTGCTTCTTTCGATAGAGATATACGAAAGCCATGATTTAAACACCTTATTTTATAAGAACCACCAACTTTTGGTAGATCCGTGAGAATGAAAAGTTGTCGGAATTAGTGAAACCACGGCTGATATGACTAATTCTTTGAATTGAGGCAAAGCAGGATCCTAATTTTAGATTGGTTCATTAATGCCAAAATTAAACACATTTCGGATGTGTCCTTCGTCTGACAGGATTGGTGTTAACTGTTTACTGAAAGTGAATATTCAAACAACACGTTCTGTATTGTTCAATTTACTTCGGATTTTGAGACTTTTTCTTATGGCTGGGTACATTTTTTAAATCAGGATTCGATCTCAGGATCTTCCGCCATCCAGATGCGTATTTAAAAAACCTACCAGTCCAACCCCGTTGAGGGAAGAAATAGAGTAGGTTTTCTTTGCGCAGAATCGCTTACAAAACCTATTCCGTTTCAACCCCGGCTTGAATCTTTAATAATTAATACCTGTAAGACTGATTATTACTGTTTCTTTTCACTTGATTGCACAAATTATGAAGTATTATTGTTTTATTTTTGCAAATACTTACTTGCAAGTACATATGTGGCATGCATACAATAGCATCTGTATTTCAGAGCCACGCTTTATTGAATTAATATTTTGTAACATTAAAATTATCCTATTTTTTCTTTTATAACACTTACGAACATGTTTTATTTTTATTTAAGAAAAGTTATATTATATTTTTGGATAAATGTTTAGATTGGCTTGATAGCCTACACTAACTGACCTTTAAAATTGTATGTTCCAAACGCATAGATCTCAATTATTAACAAGATTTCAACAATTATAATTATCATTTTTTTATTAAAGAAAAATATATTTTTTTGTTTGATATTATTTTTTTTTATTATTTGTTCGATAAATTAATTTGTATTAGATTCATAAGTTCATAATTCATGATCTATGATTTCTATTAATATCCCACCAACCATGAACTGGTCATATTTCTCCACCATATTTACTTACATTTAAAAAAATATTATTAACATTGAGACAAATAATTTTCTTCACAACACTTCGCGGTGTGTCATTATAAAATAAAATAAACTTTAATTAAATAGGTAACTTTTATTTTATATATAAAAAAAAGCATTGCTCCAAAAAAGGCCTTGAAACAATCTGGTAACAAAAACTTTGAAACTGTTTTAGAATTCACTGAAATATACATTTCATCATGAAATTTATTCCTTTGAATAAGAAACACCTAATGTATTAAAATTAATTAACTTTTTTAATGGGTATAATAAGATTTTTATCAAGTTCTTCAATCGGATTTTGCAAATGAGTTCTTGATAATGATAAAGCTGAAGCCCGCAATGAAAAGGATCCATATTTTACTCATCAGAACAGTCAATTTATTTTGAATAATAATAGCGTAATTAAAACTTTTTCAATGGAAATTTTCATTTTAACTTCTGTCTGAGGAAATTAAAAGTGTGTTTTGAACGGCAGATGATATCAGAACGGTTGGAAATTATTTCTGTGTCAAGTAGGATTGACTGAACGTGAAGATGTCCGCGACGAGTAAAGTTAATGTGACCGGTCAGTGGGTGAGTTGGCATCATATATTGGTCTCGCCCAGGCGTCGTGAGCACCATTGCTCGGTTGGTTAAGTCCTCCATCACAACACAAGCAACATCTATCGTTTACTATGATGGTAGTAGAAGATTTTCAAATATTGTTAAGTTATACGTAACCCGGGAATGTTTTTCTATCTTTAAAAAAAATGACTATACTGAACAGCAGATATGGGAACCAAAAGTTGTCGACCCGGGGAACATTCATATTATATAAAAGTTTGGCCTGCATCTATGCAATTGCATTCAAATTGACCCCTTGCCATTTCCAGTCGGACTTTTTCGATCTGTCACCTTGCACCGCAGTGGGAGGAATGGATTAATATGTCTGTCACTCCTGGCCACGTTGACCCCAGATTCATACCCACCCCTTATATCCCTTTCCTTTCCACATATTCCTCTTCTTCCAGTGGGCCGGGTAGGGAAAATGGACCAAGCCGCAATGAGAATCTTGTCCCATCGGATTTATTTCATTTATTTTTTTTTTCTTTACGGTAGCTCCACACAGGAGACCCTGAAGGAAATAATTTCCATGAGGGCCTATATCATCTTTGGGGATGCTGTGTGGAGGGTCTTTTAGAGGATAGGAAGGAGTGAACTTGGGTCTTGAAGAGACCCATGTTGTAGGATGGAGGAAACACAGAGGCCAGCAGATCATTCCATAGCCGAGCTGTTTAACACAGGAACGAGTCGGAAAAGCGACCCGTTCTCATGTGACAAATGTCAACCGTGTGAAAATGTTGGGCGCGCGTTTGGCGTGTTTCCCGACTATGCACCGGTGCCGAAGGGATCAATGACGCTAATTCCTCGGAGCATCTTCCATTAAAATACCGGTAGAACAAGGACAGCATTCCCACCTGACGTCTGTGCTCCAAAGATTGCAATCCGTTTGTTAAGATAGGCGAATCTATCAAACGGACAGCCCGTTTCTGCACAGAGTCAAAGGTTTTTTTCCCTTTAACTTAATGTGGTTTTTACAGTTTTTAAATTTATTCATTGGTGTAATTTTGATTTAGACCGGCAGCGCATTATAGCATTTAATTTCTTTATAAAAACTGTTTTGAACATCGGCTTTGTTCTTTTTCGGTAGTCTGATTTCTACGTGAATGTCCATGTTGTAAATAATACTAATAATGTAAGTAAAATATTTACCAAACCCCATCAATCCGTTAATAAACTAAATTCTCGGAAAAATATTTTCATTCGAATGAAAAACAATTGAAATGACATTTGGTTTTTAGAATGCAAAAAAAAACCTTTTTTTTCAATCTTAAAACCATGATGTTTTTTTCCGTTAAACGATAATTTCATTGACGCTGGTCTTTTCACAACGTATTAATAATAATAATAATTATAATCGGACCATTTCTGTAGCGCCGCTTTTGTGAGAAATCACCTCAGGGGCACTGTACAAATATTACTTCCTATTCTTAGTCCCCTTTTATTGGTAATATCGGAATGATTGTGTTTTTTTGTTGTTGCTATAATTAATTAATTTCACTATCAGTTAATGATTCTACGATCACCTATTAACAGTTGACGTCTGTAGAAAGAGCAAAATGAGAAATATTTTACAAAATGGAAAAGACACTGGATTATTCCTTTCTGCGACCTTTTTCATAACCCGGTTCACAACGTCCCTTCACCGGGTGGCGACATAGTTCCTCCTCCCTTCAACATTACATGGAGGGTAAATTCTTATTTGAAAAAAATATCGAAAATGGGGTGAGTACGTAAGTAGGTAGATAATTCAAAAAAAAAAGTACAATAAACAACAATAATCATCTGGCAAAAAAGATACTAAAGCAATTGACAAACAAGTGAAAGATCGAAAACGTGTTATAAGTAAGTACATAAATTAATTCCTTATTGTCACCTGTGCTAATGGTACACTATTTTGGTACTTAGTAAAGCGCCCTTTAGGTGATTTTTCACAAAAACGGCGCTATACAAGTAATCGAATTATTATTATTATTAAAGGGGATCATCACATTATCAGTTTTACAATAATGGAAATTATCATTTTTTAATTGTTCAATTGTGTCATTACAAAATTAGCTAAGTTGGTTGAGCGTTGCCCCGGATAGGCAGAGGACCTGGGTTCGAGTCCCAGATGCGACTGAAATCTTTTTATTTTTTGTCATTTTTTCCGGTTTCGTCTTTCATTTAGGATATGTTAATATTATTTTCATCAATGATCAAATATTACAATGAAGTTTTTAAATCTCAATAAAAATAATTAATAATTAAAAATTGAAGATTAAATTTTGTTCGGTTTGTGAAAACGCCTTTTAATGCAATATAATACAGAAAAACATATTTTTAAATTTAATTGTATTTTGAGGTGATAATTCGGTGTTATTTTTTTAAATTAATGTAAATCAAATTTAATAATGTTACAATCACAATAATAAAAAAAACTAAAAATACCTGCAGAACTTAATAAAAAACATTATTAAATTTAATTTACATTAATAAAAAAATATTTGAATGGTGTTCTACGAATTAAACACGAAAAACAATTAATATATAATTCGTTGTACTACTTTTGGCCATGAATATCTTTATTTCGACTATTTTTGTACTATTGCTAATAAATCATTTATTTGGTATAAAGGAACAAGTAAATTGGTGAATAGACTTACCCCTGAAGTAAGAGCTCCGAAATTGATGTTTTGTTGAATGAGAAACATTATATTATGGCCATTACTTACAAATTTCAAAGCTCCCCAAATCATATAAACGATACGAAACATGCAATTCTCTATTTACACAATTCCAAATAATCATCCTAATTATATTGTTCGTACCCTTGTTTCAGAAAATGCATTAAAATAATGACGGTAAACAAAAAGTATCTGGGGTGATAGAAAACGAATAATACGTCGTGTTATTTCCATTATTGGGGGACGTGAAATTGAGTAAAACCAAATCACTTTATCGCGCGGTACCAATATGTGCCTTCTACCAAAAACAATCATTCCTTCCCGATCACGTGCTGGCAAATCTATTCCGGGCAATTGGATAAAATATACACCGCCTTGTGGAATGTATGTACAGTGTGTCAACAAATCTAAAAAAAAAAATAGTATAATGGATCTTGTTTTTTTCATTACCACGGCAGCACAAATTTTTGAACAAAATTTTGGGTGGATTAAAATGTGAGGTTATGTTTGATTTGCGAATTTGACAGGTAGACTAGACAAGAAGAATGATATAACTCGTTTTTATAATTTTTTTTTTTATTATTCTAAAAGTACGTGCTTCTTCCACGTAGTTTTTATTTGGATCTAACTAATTAACTAACTAATTAACTAACTAACTAACTAACTAATTAACTAACTAACTAACTAATTAACATACACTTCTTGCTTCATTCACACTCATACATCGTCTCATACATTCTCTTCTATTATTTCGACATTCCCGACTCGAGTATTCGATTCATTCATTTGGATCTAACATTCATTAAATATATATTTTTTTTAATATCTACGTAGAAAAAAAATATTTCCATCCAATTATCTATTTTTTTTTTGTGTTTAGTTCGTATAACTTCACTTAATTAAAAAAAAATTGAATAGAAATCATTAAATTTGATTTATATTAAATTTAAAAAAAAATACAATTATCTGGCTACGTGTTAAAAAATAAGTTAAAATATTAAATTTCCTTACAATGTGACGTAAAGTCATCTCCTTTCAGGAATTACAACTAATTTCTAAACACCGCTTGATATTGAAGTAAATAATATTTATTTAAACCATAGCGCCTTCTTAAGGTTATAATATTTTTCCTTCTTAGTGTGATTCATTTTTAACCACTTTATTTCGATAGGGTGTACTATTTTCTACGTTGTTTCACGTACAGGTGAATACTGACTAACTTTTTTACGGAAATTAAAAATATCTTCTTTTCAACAGATTTAATAATAATTTATTACAATTTTTCTGGTACAAAAATAAATTAATATAAATTGGTAAACATATTAAATTTAGGTAGCTGATCGAAAGAAAATACACAATCGTATTTGTGTAAGCACTGCAAAATATTTTCAAAGAATTTTCTTGTTTTTCTAATTACGGTTTTCAACGGCTACCAATACTGGACTAGGTTCAATATTGAACGCCTTAATGTGATATTAGTTTGTTAGTTTGATGGGCCTTTCTTAGTCAATTCAAATCTGTCGTTTAGAACTATTGTAAAATAGGCTTCATAAAATGTAGTACACTTTACCTATATATGATTTTATAGCACTTCAACTAACGTGTTATACTAATAATTTGTTACCGCTATGGAAATCTAACATCCGAATGTTATAAGTTGGGCGTCTTGCCTTCATATGTATAGGCATCGATTAAGTATCCAAAATTATGCTCATATCTGTTCTTGTGTTAATATTCATTTCATCACATTAATAACCCCATATAAAATACAAATATACTAGAGCACACTTACAATACTCGTCTCAATTTTACTTAAGGATTAATGGTTCCTAAACATACAAAAAAATATGGATAAAGAACTTTAGTTCAGATGATTCCTAGATGCTTAACCGTTTTAGTGATATGCTTATTTTGCATGTATGTATATAAATTGCTACAGCTATTCTGTGTTTTTAAATAAAAAAGTATGGTATTTAATAAAAATGCAATAACTGGGACAAATATAAATCAATTTTGATGATTTTTTTCGAAATTATACAGCAAAAGAATGAAGTTTTGCGAATATTATAGTTCTAAATTTTTTTTTATTAAAACACATTTACAACTACAAAAAATATTAAAAAATACAAAAATGTAACATTATTTCACTATACATTTGTGTTTTCCCATGGTCCACGTAGTCCCTTTTTACAGCGAGCGCATATGAGATTCGATCGCCTTATCTTATTTGCTTTGATGCACATTAATTTATGGGAATAAAGGTCTTGTCGTCCGTAGTGTCGCTGTTATTGGATACATTACGATCATCCATAATAGAACTAACTTCCGACATGGTGAAAAATATCGATTCACTTTAGAGTGTATTTATTTTGGTCGACAAAAAAACACATTGAAAATTACAGCGCTATAGCGATGTTTCGTAATATACGTTATTAAAGCTTACAGTGCGATGGCGCTGGGTCGTACTCTAACGGTTAAATATGCTACCCGCTGAGATAAAAAAAACTGTATTAAAACTAAACAGTTAATAAATATATTGAAAACTTGGCTAGCTGGAAGAAATTATGTGTATTAGATAATAAGGAAATAATATTTTATTTACAATTTATTGTTGTCATTTATGTTTTTTTTTTTTTTTTAAATACTTTTCAGTAAGATTTTTGAGAAATATTTATGCTTAAAGCTTGTTACATATGTATTTTTATTTTTTATATATATTTTGTAACCTTAACTGTAAAATTTGAGTTTTGAATAACAAGTTCCCGTTGGACAAACTACAAAAAAGTGTAATAACATACTCTAAATTCTAAATGAAACACGAAACCGAAAAAAACATAAAATAAAAAGGTATCAGTCGCACCTGGGACTCGATCCCAGGACCTCTGTCTTACTGGGACAACCGCTTTGTCGACTAAACTAATGAGATAAGCTCAATTTACGACACCTCCATCGTCGATATCATACGTCAAATGAAAGACTTGTCAATATTATCTTCCATTTTAAATCCCATATTATTGGCTGCTATCTTTATGATGATTACAAAGTTCTTCCCGAATACAACAGTCCCAGATGCGACTGATACCTTTTTAATTTGTTTGGTTTTATTGGTTTCGTGTTTCATTTAGGATATATTAATATTGTCTTCTTCAATAATTAAATATTACAATGAGGTTTATAAACTTCAATAATATACTAAAAATAAATTGAATACAAAGGAGTAGTTATCGGAACTTTTAGCATTTTTTTTGTAAAATGTAAATAAAACATTAAAAAATAAACAAACAAAAAAATCACACTTACTAACTAATTAGTTTCAGTTTAGAGTGATAAATTGGAAAAGAGTGTCGGGAGAAGAAATCGTCAGGAGAGATTCCAAAAAAGGCACGATCAAATGAATCAATAAATTAATTTGGATCATGTCAAATGTTAGTATTTGAATGTGAATAGAGCATGAACGGAAGAGCTTGTTCACGGAGACTCAGTGAGAAGAAATTAAAACAATGTTTGGCCAATATTATTTTAAAAAGCTAAAGATATCAAATAATGAGATTGAAAATAAATTATACTGATATAACTGAACTGAAAGTGTCGACAAATTATTATTCAAAATGCGAATAGACAATACAAATTCATTACAGAACTTTTAACCGATAGACAAGCGAAAAACGAACTTAATTTTAATTTATGCCACGTTGTTCCACCAACGTAATTCCAATCTTGGCGTCCTAAATTATTGAAAATAAAGTGGGCAACCTATTGAATTCTGATAAGGCGAAGATAATGTGAAAGATATTCCTGCGCAAAATGTGCTCACAGAATCTGTGTACTTAATGGATATTCGTGTAAAAAGCTCAATTTTTCGCCGGCTTACACTTGACGAAATGGGAGATTTGAACTAACAACGCTTTGTTCAAAGAAAAATCTTAAAAAGTGGGAACATTATTTGAAGTTTTTTTTAGTTCGTACAAGAATTTAAAACTTTGGAAAATTGACTGTTATGTGGATTTATTGGAATAAATGTGTTAAATGTATTTTAAAAACACTTCAGCACTCGTCCTTAAAAAATGTATTTGAATTATGTATCGAAAAAGATAAACCATTGAAAGGAAAATATTAAATCAAAATAGGTAATTCGTAATATGAATATTGGGTCATTTACGGCTTCATAATGTGACACATTTATATGGAATAAGACAAATAAGTATATTCACATAACGTACATCGCTGCGAAATATTAACTAGAGAAGGCTAATAAGTTAAACAATATTAAATATTATCGACCTTAATAATCATGATACATTTAAAAAATAAATTTTCTAGAACTAATAAACGGATTCGGACGGATATGAAAACCAGTGGTGCTACGTGAAATTGAAAAAAAAAGTTTTATTATTTCTAACTACAAACATATTTTAATAACCCATAAATCTCAATGTTATATTTAATTATTGAATAAAATATTAACAAATCACAAAATGAAACGTGAAATAGAAGAAGATAAAGAAAATAATAATATCGATGAAAATGATGGAAAATAATTAGTTCTCATTAGCTCAGTGGTTAGGGTATTGTCTTGGTAAGACAGAGGTCCTGGGTTCGATTCCCAGATGAGACTGACACCTTTTTATTTTCTGTGTCTTTTTGTGTTTCATATTTAGTGTGAGATTTGTTAATATTACATTCAATTTCATTTATTAAAGATTTTATTCCAGCAGGATTGTGTGGATGGCACAATACAGAATTTGAGATAAGTATTTGTACATAAGATGTTTAATGTTTCGTTATTATGATAAGAGAAGAAAAAAATAAACATAAGAAAGACACCAACCCAAAAGTGCTTTTAAAATTGAGAAATTTGAAGAAAGTGTCAAAACTCGCCATTACAAGCAAATAAAAGTTAATACGAACTAATATAAAAATCGTAATCGAATTATGACGACGAAATTCTTAAAAGATGTTAAAGCGATTTATTTTGAGTAGGTTTACGATTTTATAGAATTTACATTATGATTCCGTTCTCAGACTGCCGCTCTATTATCACATTTATATAATATCACTGAAAGGCAACCACCGCGAAAGCTTCGTAATAACAACTTACGGCCTGGTAATGTATATTGAGGCCGGGGAAAGTAACGACTGTGTTGAGAATGAGGAACCAGTAATAGTAATGCATAACGGTACAGACATCTGAATGGTGAATGTCAAATGTTAACATTTTACGGAGTGTAAGTTTAATGGGGGCTTTAACAAGCTCTAGCCTAAAACGAATGGTAGCGCCGTTTCACTTCGCGTATTTGACTCATGAATACGGAGAAATGTATGTTTTATTGACGTCGCGTCGGATAAGAGCGATATACGAAAAATGCCATCGATCAAGCTGATAAGTCGCAATTTTCTTACAAAATTGTCACAAACAGAAGTTCATTCCTGGTTTTTGAACATTTTTGAAAAACGTTACTCCGCACATGAGGCCCGGAGATTTCCGGGGATTTAGGGGGCTCTTCAAAAAAAAAAATTGGAAACAATTTTTTTATGAAGAGCCCCAAGACACCGGCTAAAAATACATTTTAAATATTAATCTCTCAACCAAGGTTTCCATCACAGCATAGGTAAGTAAAATTTGGAGGTGCTGTGAAGGGGAGAAAAATGTGGAGAGAGGTATTGAATTCAGCAGTTTTGTAGGAGGGAGGATACACAAAAGCTAATGTACTCGTATATCGTTCAATGTCGCAAAATTGCACTAGCGAAGACTTTTGTGATTAAAGATTTATGTCAATGTAGGTATGTACACCATTAGGAATTGTTTATCTTTAAGAATTTTTATGTAGATAATCAGGAAGGTTTTTTTAATCAACTTTATAGTTTTCTTTAATGTATTAGTCACACAGCGGCATGAAATACCCATGATACCATCCCCTAATTATTTGAACAAGTAGTGCTCGTGAAATCTCCACGATAACTATTACGAAGTCTAAAATATTTGAATGTCAATATTTTGCTTAAATATAAAAATATATTTTTACCAAAAATGTGTATCTATTTATTCGAGCGGAAGAAAACTCAAATCATGAACTAATTTGCGCTTGAACGATTCCAATACATGGCGCAATATCAACCATAACTACCGAGTACTCGTGAAACTTTTATTTACTGAAAGTTTAGGTTAAAATAAAAATAATTGACTTTCTCCAACTCGATTTATTCAGCAGTCTGTAGGTAGTTGTAGTAATGATATATTTCAATCATACACATATTAATAAGTATACTGCCGTGGTAAGTAAAAACACGGTAATTACCAAAATTTGCAAAAAATAGATGAATATGGGAAGTTATTAAGTATCGAATTTCGTATGTTTTACATGAGACGTAATTTAATATAGCTCGTATTTTGTATTAAAAAAAGATGATACTATTTTTGATGTTATTGCAATTTCATCGGTGTTGGCAAGTAAAAACGCAGTATCTACGCGTCTGTATGTAAAAACACAGTTCCTACTTTAAGGTTACAGCGGTTATACTTACATTTGTAAAGATGCTGTGTTTTTATCTACCATCTTTAGTCTAGGCGCCCTCGTGGCAGCCGGCTGCGTTTCATAGTCGCTCCCGATTTACCTTGGAAGTATCGGGAAGTTATTAATTTTCCCGGTGTAAAAATAGCATAAAATAACCGCAATAATTTTTAGGTTACATTTATAAAAATTACATAATTTTAGTGCTGTCGTTTCGAGCTTAAATCAAGTTTATAATAAAAACCCAAATATTTTGAGTTGAAATCTGCTTCGTTCTTCCGAATTAACGCATTAGACATCGGTCACATTTGGCGGCGGTCGGTCGAAGGCCATTAGCACGTGTACTAGTGATGTGCGGTGGTTGTAAAAAAATATTGTATACAACCGGGAAGTGGGCTGCTAGGACGCCAACAAAGACACCACCAGCTGGGGCGAGAACGAGCCTTTACCTACGTCATTGAGATAGTGGCCAAGTTCCTCAACAAGCACGACTTTGACCTGATCTGCCGGGTGCATCAGGTGGTAGAGAACGGGTATGAGTTCTTTGCCAAGAAGCAACTGGTACTGCAGGGAATTCGATAATGCAGGAGCAATGATGTCAGTGGACTACACGATGAAGTGCTCCTCCGGATCCTGAAGCCGGCTGACAAGTGCCTGGCGTACGTGCAGACCAACACCAAGACAAAGAAGATTTTGAGGGCCCTCTGGATAAATCCCACCGGCCATCATCCTCCCCCGCCGCTCCACCCTTTTAAGAGTGTTCTGTGTTATTTATCCTAAAAATATGAATAATAATTCTTTGTCTTAGCTTAAATACATTCTTGAATATAATGGAAACATTCACTCTATCATTTGTATTAGCGTCTTGCAATATTAAATACATTCTTGAATATAATGGAAACAATCACTCTATCATTTGTATTAGCGTCTTGCAATATATCGTAAGGAATAAATACAGTTAGCTTCTTTTTTTTCAATTTAACATTAAATTTAGTTTTAATAATTTAACTTCATCTCTTTATATGGTCTATAAATAATGTGTAATGATGGCCTGTCCAAAAAGAGAAAATAAATGTTTAAAAAAATAAAAAAAATAAATAATAATAAATTCGTAGAATAGACGTAATATAATAATAATATAATAATAGGAAGTAATATTTGTACAGCGCCCCTGAGGTGATTTCTCACAAAAGCGGCGCTATAAAAATCATCCGATTATTATTATTATTATTATTATTATTATTATTATTATTATCTTGAAATACATTCTCCCGCCGTACTGTATGTCACTCGGTGGGGCGTCCCTTAGCCTAGATTTTTGTTTGAGTGGTGTTTGTTAGTTGAATTTTTCGTGTTTCTGTTTATATTTATATAATATGAAATAAAGATGTTAATTTTGAATAAATCAAATTTAATAACATTATTAGTGATCTCTGTAAGTGTTTTAGTAATTTATTTTTGTGACAGCCGAAGCGGCGTTCAAAGCCATTTTTAAACTGACTTAAATTACGAAATATCTGTCCACTAGTTAAGAAATGGAAAACTTAAATTAAGTTTTTTAAATTTTTACAATAACTGTAATTATTTAGTTTAAAATAGTTTAAGAATAAAAAAAAAGTATGAGTGGTTATTATTAACCATATGTATATATTATTATGATTAATTTTATATAGGTGTTATTAATAGTTAACAGATGTTATTAATAATGTATAGTTGTTATGATTTACGTATAGTATTGATTAAATATTTATATATATAGTTATTATTAATTTTGTCTAGTTATTATTAATTATATATAGTAATTATTAATTGTGCATAGATTTTATTTTTTAAGTACAGTTTTTATTAATTATATATATTTATTTTTAGTTATACACCTATAGTTAGATTTTATCATTTATCATTGTATACAGTAATTATTGATTATGTATAGATTTTTTATTATTATTTATATATAGTTATTATTAATTATAGTTTTTATTTTTGTTAAAACATATATAGTTATTATGATTACTAAAATATATATAGTTGTTATTAATAACTTTTAATTAAAATGGAGTTATACTAATTAAAATTGAACATAATAAAAAATAAAATAAAATAAAAAACTATTAAAAACAATAAAAAACCTATTAAAAACAATAATAAACCAAATATCTTGGTAAACTTATAGGCGTAGTCAAATATTAGATGTAGATACTGCGTTTTTACTTACCACAATTATTTGATAAACATTCACAATTGGAAAGTAGAAACACAGTAAAAACAAAAAAGACGCAATTTTTAACAAACATTGTTATTTTTTACAAACTTTATTGCAATGATAATATAGAATAAGGGTCTACGAGTGTTTTGTAAAAGAATCAGCACATTAAGCCAATTGTAAATATGCTAAAAGGTTAAATAAAACTCGACTCTTCATTCTGGAGAATTACTCTTGATCTTTAATAGCATCATTTCAGCAAAAAATCACCGCAAGGTCACTCAGCAGTGAGCTTTATGGAAAAATCTAAAGTTATATAAAATAGTATAAGAAAACTTGTAAATAGTAATCCTCAAGTAATAATAATTGATAAGAAATCGTTTTCAAATATATGCAACTAAAAATACCATAACTCCTGAAGGAAAATTTTTGTAGGGATAAAAAAAATTTTCAACGCTTATGTAAAGTTTAATTAGATCATTAAAAAAATATTACAAAATAAACAATTATTAACATGTCATATACAACAAGGGAACGTGTTTTACAAAAAAAAGGATTTCTTTTTTATTAAAACTTACTTACACACGTATTTATGTTTGCAGATACCTACCGCCATATATACGCCGCAAAAAGACTTGTTTTTGTATGTATTACTACAAACATTTAATATCCCGTTAGGCATTACAGACCTCTGCTGCTTACACATTCAAGTTAATATAGGAATGTTTCTGAACCATTTTATTATATTACCTAATTAAATAATATTCCTCATTTTAAAGCAATTAATTAAATCAGTTAATTAATGTATTGACCGAAATAAATGACAATGGAAACTCAGAGGTATGGTTAGGGGTAGGGGTAGGGGTAGGGATAACACATCACAATCTCAAAGCTTTACTCCAAACCAATAACTCCAAAGCCCCGTGCTACGCCTGCTACTTCGGTTAGTATTGTTATATAATTGAAATATTTAGATGTATCTTTTGAAAAATGTAACAGTTTGAATTGAAAAGTTAGTTAAACACTACATACAGCCTACCCTGATGCACGTCATAGAGCAATACACGCCACTGGTAGGTACCAACCTACATTATAAAAAATATATCACTACGTTAGTACATAGTGCATTTTATTTACTTATCAGGGGAACAATTAACGCTTTATTTTTTAATGTTGCATGAATTAAAAATATATATATATATATATATGGCTTGGAAGTGATTTATGTATATAATAAAAGCATGCAAAACGAATTTTCTTTTTCTAAGAATTAAAACAAATTAAGTAATTACAATAAATTATGGACATAATTTTCCAAATCAGAATATGGTAATGAATGAAGCAATATCGAGGACATTCAGAATTTCTTAGAATATTATTTTATTTTTAATTTTTGTTCCTTCTCTGTGGAAATACCCACTCATCAACAAATCTTAGCTTAAATTGAATCGTCCCACCAGAATTGTAGGTACTTTATAGTAGTGGCCCTACACACTAGCGACCAAATTCTTGAGTAAATTTTATATTAGAATTACGAAATTTATATCGCTTCTTCTCGCTTCTTCTAGCTTCTTTTCTCTTCTTTCTCTTCGTATTGCTTTTTCTGATTTCTACTTTTTGGTGAATACCTCACTAGAAATCTGCTCCCAACCGTCTGGAGTGGTATTCGTAATTGTGGTATGTTGTGATGCTGAAGGCCGTAGGAAGGGGAAGGAGATGGGTTGAGATAGGTGAAAAAGTACCCGGTTGTTCAAATTGGTCACCAAACACGTCTAATACTGTTTCAAGCAACATTTCGATTCTGAGATGCGGTCTTTCATCAATGCTCAGAGTATCTGTAACTTTGGAACGTGCCCCAAATAGACTAAATATTAATTTGAATGAAATCACTTCAAAATAACAAACAACAAAACATATTTGCGAATCCTGCGATTTGACCCCGCGAACGCCGGATTTGTAGTCGAGGATATTTATTGTCCAGTTTAGTCCAGTCTTATTCAGTTTAGTCCAGTCTTATTCAGTTTAGTCTAGTTTTAAGCCATACGTAGAAGTAATCCAATTATTATTATTATTACTTGCCCTCGCTTCTTCTCACTTGTTCTTGCTTCAGTTTAAGCAATGACAAAATAAATAATTATATTTGAAACATATTGATGTGAGGTTAAATATTGCACACAAATGGCGCCATATAAATTATCCAACAATTATTACCATAAAATATACTAACCACAAATAAATTAATTAATTTTGTGCACATTTGACCGATGACTGCAATGCATTTCTCAATTGTGTTAGCCAAAATGACTAACGGTTAAAGGTCTATTCACATCTATCGGTACAGTACAGCACAGTGCAGATAAGCACACTGCAGCAACGTCACAGATGATAGTATTCACCTTACATCGTGCAGCATAGCACATACACGGAATAGACGTGAGAATGGCTGTCAACTGAATTCTAACTGAGCGTTAGTATCCGCCACAACAGATTTGAGGAGTTTATAATCCTATTCCCATATTTATTATTGTTTTATAAGCTAAATTCTCTGACTTCAATTTATCGTTTCCCATCTTCTCTGTTTTAGCAATATTTGCTTCTAATGACGCCAACTGACGAAGATGGTGCGAAAGGCATGTGTTCATACTAACTGCGCAGGCACAGACGTCACATTAAGCCACCATCGAATCAAAATATTCGAGCCGACAATCTCGGCCGATCCTGGCCCGTGCACGTGCGGATACGTTACGCTTACGTACGCCGTATTATAAATGTGTTCATAGATAATGTAATGTTGTCGTGTCTGTACTGCACTGTTCCCCACTGCGCGGTTCTGGTAGATGTGAATAGATCTTTAAGGACTTAACGGAATTAGAAATCTGTAATTTATTTATCATGATTCGGTAGTATGTCGGTAATTTATAACTAAAAAATAATAATGTCAAGTATAGACAAATGATACACATAGAACACAATAATGTAAGAATAGAATTATCTATTTTTACTAGAATCATTTTTTTTCTATTTTTACTTATTGTGTTCTATATATACACTAAATGTATTGTTTTTTAGTATTCTGTATGTTAACCCCTTGGAAAAAGAAGGTTCCATCTGAAATATCAATGCGATTCGATAATGTGTTCTGGAGAGCAACTTTAAAGCTCGTTAACGCATAACATTGGAGTGTCAGATGGAACCTTGTTATTCCGAGGGGTCGTATCCTGATAAGGAAAGCTTCGCTTTTCAAATACGAGTATGTTGATATTTATATATTATAAAAGTGGTGTTTACAAAGTATTTTTATTAATAATGACACCACAAAGTGAATACCAATCTTTTGAAGAAAATATATTTACGAATCTAAATGTATATAATTTTTCTGATATAATTTTACAAACAACTATCACTCTGGAATATGAAATAATCGGATGCATAATGAAGGCCATTATAAAGGGAATATTATTAACGTATTTAATGACTGTATACAATAAATCATTATCTGTTACAACGATTTGCCAAGGCATACACCATTTTATAATAATCATCTCATATGAACACGCAATTTTTATTTTACCTTTGCTACTATTTATCATTATAACTATTGTGTTAAGTCAATAAATTTTTTTTAACGATCTAATCATTATTATATTGTAGCATTGTGTTATGCGGTTTAATTTACTATTCTGTACGTAATCTAATAACTCACGGTCAAATATTGTTTCCTTACTTTTACAGCTTTCTAAACTTAATGTTATATATTTAACCTCTGTGTTTGTATTTTACGTTCACACTATATTATTTTCGTCTCCTTTTATTTATTTTAACTTGAACAATTAATTAATCTTGCTAATGTAAAAGCTCCATGGGCACATATCTTCATTGCGCCGGCAAAATCTGTTAAGCGACAAGGTGTCCAAAATATATATTTTTTTTGGTATAAATTGCAATTCTTTCATTGACCACGTTATTATTTATTATTATTTTTTGTTATTATTTTGAATACAACAAAAACTGAAAAAAAGTCTCTTACAAAACAAACATATTAAACCGTGGATAACTCAAAATATAATTAACTGCATTAGCAAAAGAGATGAGCTCTATAGAAAAACTTAGCAAGACCCTTTTGACATCTTTAAACTCTGATATTATAAAAGATACAGGAATATTTTTAAAAATGTTATACGAAATGTCAAAAAAAAGAAAATTATGAAAAAAATATATGAGTGCAAGAATGATTCCCGTAAACTCTGGCAGATTACAAATGATATCGCTAATAAAAAAAACTTCGTTCTCCGATAAACCATTCCAGAATTAAACAGGCATGATTCCTACCTTATTCGTAAATCATCCTAACAAACTTTTTGCGTACATTAAAAGCTTTTTTATTAATATTGGATCAAAACTACCAAATGATATTAAAGAATCCCAAACTAATGAAGAAATAATAGAAGAGGATGTTTGTACGAACCCTGAAAATTTACTTAAACTTAGATCGATATCAACAAAGAAAATAAATAAAGTGATAAATTCTCTTAACTCAAATACCTGATCAGGAAATGATTTATCACAAACAAAACAATCAAACACCAACAAAACTAACAGATTTTTCCTCTGACATACCTTGTCAATCTTTCCATATCTAGATGTGTATTTCCCTCTTGCCTCAAAAAAGCCAATGTAGTACCAATTTATAAAAATGAAAGAAAAAACGACATTTATAACTACCGGCCAATAAGTCTATGTAACACATTTTCGAAAATCCTGGAAAAAATTATGAAAGAACAAATTGTACTCCATCTAGAAAATAATAATAAATTAACTTCTACACATTACGGTATTAGGGAAAACACAGGTACTTCAGGTGCAATAGTAAAGTTGACAAACAAAATTAAAAAAAAACTTGGACGCTGGTAGAAGATCCTTGGCAATATTTATTGATCTACAAAAAGCTTTTGACACTATTGATCATAAAATATTGTGTTTGAAATTAAAAAGAAGTTGGAATGTCTGGAACAACACTACAACTATTAGAAGGCTACATATAAGGACGAGAGCAGCATCTAAAAATGGGTGGAAAAACCAGTAAGTCTCTTCCAATAAACTATGGAGTCCCACAAGGAAGTATCCTAGGACCATTATTATTTTTCAACTACATAAAATAAATTTCTGCTCTACCCATCAAACAAAAAACAGTAAAGTTTACCGATGATACTGTAATAATATTAATAATATCATGAAAATAACTGGAAAGATACTTTCAAAGAAGCTGAAAAATGGTTAAAAACCAACTCACTTACGTTGAAAGTACGTAAAAAAAAGTACTTTTTTCAATCGACACAAGAGGACAACCAGGGAATGAATACAGTCTAAAATTACATGAATGCCAAAGCAATTTTTCAGAATGTTCTTGCCCCCTTATTACGCATACGGAAGTATAAAATATATTGGCATAGAAATAAACGAGAATCTTCGGTGGGACACTCACATAAATGTCATTACAGGGAAAATCACAAAATAGACATATTTTTTTAAAAAACATCAGAAATATTTTATGTCAAAATGATGTTAAAAAGTTAACTATGCGCTATGCCACTCCCGCCTCGAATATGGTATACTAGGATAGGAATCGGCAACTACTAACTATATGAAACAATTGTCTAAAACCCAATAGGGTATTATAAAAACCATTTTAAAAGTCCCCATAAGAACGCCAACAAAAGAAATTTTTAAATCCTTTGCAGTACCTAACATCCAAAATATCTTTAGTTAGTGGAAGATACTCTCAGTATCATCCTGGTGAAAGACCACCATTCAGAATTGAAACGTTGCTTGAAATGGCTTTTAGCCATGTTTGGTGACCAGATCTGAATAGCCAGATATTTCCCCTTTTCCCCACCTTCCTCTACCCCTTTTCCATCCCCTCCCCAATACCTTCAGCCTCACAACATTCCCCAATTGGGAATGCCATAGTCTCACTGGCTCCAGACGGTTGGGAGCAGTTTGGGACTCTTGTGCGGTATTCATATATAAAAAAAATCTATGCTAAGAATGTTTTAAACAAACATTTCGAAAATTCAAAAAACAGAAGAAGCTTAGTTTTCACCACACAAGAGCAAACCAAAAGGACATTCTGAATATTCCTAAATTTAAAACTACTTTTGAATGACGGAATTATAAATACCTCTCCACCAAGCTATATAATTCACTTTCACGGGCCATAAAAATTAAAAAAAAAATTGAAATGGCAAATAATTTAAAAAATCAAATCAAAACCTGGCTCAAAGAAATCAATGAAGAGAAGTTATCCAGCATCTTGAAAAAAACTTCCTAGGAGCTATCAGTTTTTAAATAAAACCTAGTCCCCCTCAGCACAGGAACCCCTAGTGAGGAGGACTAAGAAAAACATGAGAAATTATCTTATTAGTTTGGTAAAAAATTATTAACTAAATGAAAAAATATGTTTTGAAACTAAATACAAATAAGAAAAAAAAAATAAAAAAAAAACTTTAATAGGTCAAAAATAAATACATTGGAAGTTCGTTGATTTTTTTTATTACCTCCAACGATTTTTAATTGCCGCCGAAAAGACAATATTAAATTATTATGATTTGTGACTTTGCGTCAATTATTTTCAGCCCTGAAACTGTGCGATTCTTGGTAAGTTAATCGGTTAATTTTGGCACAGTAAATCATGTTAACTTATTAAAATACGAAATCAATTCACCGGGAAAGGAGAGTTTCGACTCGATCCCACCTCTAAAATATGAAGCCACTTATGAGATTTGGAATTCATCGCTCTGCCGAAGGATGAGGAGGGTCGGAATGATTATACCTTCATTCAATCAGTGCCCGTGCTGGCCTTAGAGTATCATTACTTTCATAACACTTGTTCCGTTAAGTGGGCAACTCGAATCATACCTTATACCGAGAACGGAGAACGGCGGACCCGGACGACTGCCTGTGTAAGGAATACAGCGAAGCGAAGTAGAAATGTTATACTCTTCGTTAATGTTTTAGGAATAAAGTTTTTAATGAGCCTTCCACTTTTCAAAGGGGCAAACGTCTTCATTGATTATAGTTTTATGTATTTGTTTAAAAGGAATATTTGAACAAATAAAGCAGATCTTACTATATAACTTTTTTTTTGTACGAATATTGTAGTTAAAAAAATAGCAATATCTTCTCCCGCTTGTTTGCATTAAATGACGAAAGAAATTACACGGTAGATTGGAGTGTGCGCAATAAGTGGAGAGTAGGTACTTTGAAATTATTATCTCTTTGTTTATTTGAATACCCACAGTCCCACGTGTAACTGGGTAAATCAACAAACCTTGTAAAAATTTTCTCTAAATATTATTTTACCCATACAACATTTCTCCATCGTTGGAGATGAATATTGTGTTATAGGATATTATAAAATTGAGATCCTAAGGAGGATTTTCTTGGGAAATTTGAGAAAGCTTTTATCAACCATAAAAAGCGAGGTTTAGTTCTTGAACACGGGAAGTTTTTATTAAAATGAATACCTATTGAAAAACCTTTCTGCAATGGCTCTCTTGCCTAAACTTCCCACAATCCCTCCCTATCTTGCCAGGAATATGATGATTACGAGCCATGGAAGGTCGAAAACATCCTCCTTAAAATCTCGTTTATAGGGAAAGATTTTTTATTGAAGTGGCGTGCGAGCAGAATGGGGAAAAGAGAAAGAGTAAGGTACGAAATCAGAAAAAAATGAATAAAAAGAGACCCCGTAAAGACAGCCCAACATTTTTGGAATGGCTCAACCGCTCTCGAAAATTATTTTCAACTTTCAACGGCATCTGTCCCCCAAACTCCTCGAGAAGAAAAAGACCAACCACTTCAAACGACGAATAATTATTTTTATTTACTTAAATAAAAGCTCTTGCCTGGCAAAGCATTTTATTTTTATGTGAGTTCTTACTGGCAACGTGAAAATACAAAACCGTAAATTCATTCGAATCGATCGGAACGTAGAAATGGCTATTGCAAATTGGTATAAATTGGTGTATAGTATTTTCCTCTCACAACATGTTGGGTTTATCCCGATGCTACCTGTATTTTATGGGTTTCACGTAGTCAACATTAGAGCAAATATGATTTTAACTTTGTGACGGAATACTATTAAATTATACGCAGCACCCTTTAGTACGTAGTTATATTACTTTAATTTTTAAAGTATTGTACATGAAATCGAGCCCATTACAAAATATATTTATTTTTGTATAGCAGTTTGTTTCAGTGATTTCAATGTTTTAATAATTAATCTATTTGCAAAACTTATTAATTAGAATCTCAACATTTAGTAAATTTTTAAATTTTCTAATCATCCAAAGTAATCATTATTAATAAATTATCATCATTTCATTGATATAATTATATAATGTTAAGTTCAATTGTACGAATTTTCACTTATTATTAACTTTACCAGTATACAATTATTTCTTCAATAAATTTGTATTAATTTTCTGGCGTCATTATTAGTAAATTAATACGAATTTCTTTTTTACACCACTCAATATACAAATATCAACATGTTGCGAAGCTTTCCTCATCAAAATTCACAGTATACTAAAAAAATAAATAATAATAAGTATTTAGATAAATGATTAACATAGAAAATAATAATATAAGAATAGACACATTACAAATACAATATGAAATGATGAAATTAAGTAATTGTGTAAACGGTGGTGAAAAAAAAGTAATTCTTTGTGTTTTTTATATGATTATTTATTAAATATCCCTTTTCGGAACCTGCTTAAAATATGCCATTTCCAGCATACGATAATGTAATCAAATTTACTATACTATGTTTTTTTTTTAAAGAAAGAAAAATATTCCCTGGTTACGAATAACCTGAAAATATTTGAACATCTCCTACTACTATCACACTGAGCGGAAGATGTTGCTTGTGTCGTAATGGAGGACTTAGCCAGCCGAGGAATTGAACTCACGACGCCTGGGTGAGACCCAAACGCGATGCAAACTTAGCCACTGATCGGTCGAAATGAAACCATTACTTAGGTGCTATTGACATCTTAAACATGTTTCATTGTTTCTTTGGGGGATTTTGTGGATTCCATAAAACATGTATCCCAACTCTATTCGTAAATCCATTAAACCAATTTTGACGTTTAAAAAAAAAAATGATTTTTCGGTATAGCATCTCTTATGCAAATTTATTTTTATTTCTCATGTTCAAAATTGTTTACTTTATTTGTAAACGACCTCCGGGCGGTAAATTAAATAAAAATAACAGATTTATCGAAACCACATTCGGGCATAATAATTCTGGATGAACAATCCGAGAGTTCAAAATAAACTGTGAAATGGCATGAGGTTTTACCTTGCTAATGCTATTTACGTTAATTTTAAAACAAGTAAGCAAGTGCTTGATATAAATCACATACAAATAATTTAACAAACTCGTTAAAGTTTAAATGAATTTCCTTAGCAAGCTGACAGATTTCATCCCGGTAGACAGCAATTGCCTCTATATTAAACTTTTAAAATTAAATTCCACTCGTGTACGAGTATCTCCGAGAAATAAATATTCCATACAGCCTATCTGGGATCGACGCTGAAGATTTTCTTTTGTTGAGAGGTTAAATATTTCCCTTTTTCGTTTGTGCTATCCTGGTAACTTTAGTTTTTTTTCTCATGCTAGCTCGAGCGTTTCGTGATATATGGAAATAATTAAACTATACAAAACTGGTATGAATTTTTTTTACATATTGTAGATACGTTAAATCATTACTATAAAAATCTGAAAATGATGGACTATTTTTCCAGAATTCCAACTACTCGGAGCCAATGGAAAACGGTTTATATTTTTGGGGATATTGTGAGCCTGAATAAAAGGAAGGGGAAAGAGAAATGGTGACGTACATGTCGTTGGAAAATAAATGGCTAGTCAGATTCTGGTTATGTGGATGAGTAGATTCTGGAAACAGAATAGTATCTGGACAGTACCTATTAAGAGCTCCACTCCGGAAGAAAGTAGAATTATTTATTTATTTAATTTATTTACATATATCTATTAACATTTGTTATTGGTACGGACATATTGCCGGGCGTTTCACTAGGTGTAAAACGCCCGTGTTAAGATGTCAACTTACAAGAGTGGTTGTTCATTTGGGTAATTGCATATTGTTAAAATTAAAAAGAGTTTATGATTTAGTGATGTGTATTTTTTAATTTAAATACAAACTAATTTAAAAGCAATTTTGAAGCAGTCGTATTTCAATTTCAAAAAAGATTATATGTTTCTTTATTTATTATTAAACTTAAATATAAAAACAAAAACATTAGCCACACTCCTGTGTTGACAATCCTGTGTTGAGGTGAGCAGCTTTACAATTTAATAATAATCAGTAAATAGTAATAAATAAATAATAATACATGAATAAACATAAGTAAATATTAAACTAACTAACTAACCATCACGCCGTTTCCCCGCAGGGGTAGGCAGAGAGGACGGACCGCCAAACAACTCGATCTTGGCATACACTTCTTGCTTCATTCACTTTCATATTAATAAGTAAATAATAGTAATTAAATAATAAAAATTAAATATCAATAATAAAGTAATAATAATAAGTAAACAATAATCAGTAAATAGTAATAAACACATAATAATATACATATAATATCAAGTAAATATTAATAAGCACATAATAATAAAAATAGGTAAATAATAATAAGTAAATAAAATTATATAAATAGTAATAAGCATATAATAATACACATATAATATCAAGTAAATATTAATAAGCACATAATTATAAAAAGTAAATAATAATAAGTAAATAAAATTATGTAAATAGTAATAAGTACATAATAATAAAAATAGGTAAATAATAATATGTAAATAAAATTATGTAAATGGTAAGAATTAAATAATATGTAGGTAAAAAAAATATACAAGAAAATAGTAATAAGTAAGTAGTAATAAGTAAGTAATAAGAAGTAAATTGTAATAATTAATTAATAATAAGTAAATAATATTGATAATATCGAGCGTATATAAGTTTAAACATTGATTACAACATAAGGGATAAGATGGATAAAGCGAAATCACCACTCTCAGCTAACATAGACTTTTTGACTATTTAAAAAAAATAAATTTAATGTATAGTTTTAATGTTGTTACTAAGGAGCTTTACAGGAAAAACTCCTTTGTCCAAATGATGTTCTATTATTTGCCGGATACATTAGAGAATAACCCATTCTAGTACTGCGCACTTGTTGTGACCTTATGGCAGTATCAATGTTGTTAAATTTTTTTTATAAGAATATATATAAAAACATAAAGATAGCAGTACAAACAAAAGACAATTAAAAAAAATATGAATATATAATCGTAAATATATTCATGCAGTACATATATAGAGTACATAAATAAATGCAGTACATTTATACGTGCAGGACATATATTATACATGGAGTACATAAATGCATGGACTACATATATACATAAATACACATAAATATATAGACATAAAATACAAAAATTGATTCATTTATTCCTGAAGATGATACCATTGCTATCGAAACATGTAGAAATATTTATATATTTTAAGTAAAGTGGTATATACAAAGTGTATTTTCAATTATATAACAAAAATTGAACTCTTTTTATTAAACTTTTTTTTATGTGAAGTATAAAATAAATAATTTTTGATTTTCTTCTACGTGGTTTTGACCCTTACAGAGCTGAATGGCTTAACTCTGCCACGGAAGTCGACGAGGTAGATTTTAATTCAGTTATTAACCTGATTCGATATGATTTCACGTATTATTCGTAACATAAATCCATTCCTAATGCCTTAGAACTGGAAAAAAACAACCGAAAATAAAACAAGTATGGAAATACTCATTTGTACCCGGTTTTTACCAGGAAAATATATCTGGCAACATGTCAAACCGGTCACATTTAGCGCAGTTCACTTTGTACGGTCGTGCAACATTGTAATTAAGGTCAGCACAAGTCACGAATAGAACCTAAGGAGTCAATCTAACGTGTAGGTCTTTTATGTATGGTTTTCCACGTGAGCTCATTAGGCGTCTTTTGTGAAATTTAGTGCTTCAGCTCGCTTTGCGGCTACTTTTATATGAATTTAAGTGGAATTCTTCTCAAAGTCTTGACATATGTAATGATTAATAACTATTATTTAGTTTATTGACGTGTGGATATTGTGTGATTTACGAAAGTGGATACGAATTTTTACATATCTGTTAGTGCTTATTTGATTTTGGTATTTCGGCTCAATCGCATATGATCGTATGAACTGAATTACCGTATTTTCTTGTTCAAGAGTATATGTACAGTAAAAATATTTGTGTATGATGTTGTGGCTGTTCCTAATTCACACTATTTCTGAGTCATATGGTAACACCAAGCTAGCGCACCCGCAGTCCTGCTTCCCGCTGGCAGACACGGGTACTTCACATTTGTTTCCCGCTGCCTGTCCGTTCAACACCATCCTTCAGTGTCGCAGTACCGCATCTTCTGATATTTCATATATATGTTAGAAAAGTGTATCGCATCTAATAAATCAACCTATATAATACTTCGAGCCGTTTTAATGCCAATGAGCTATACACATTCATACATTTTCTACACTAGTGACCCCGACGCGATAAAACTCTCAAACCGTGTTCTCTGGCATAATGAAACTAAAAAAAGGTTTTTCCTACAAGATTTTCCAAGCCAAAAATATTGCTTTCAGCTCATGATAATATTTTCATCACGAGAGATAGAGCTTTATATTAGAGTTTGACTAAAATTTTAATTTGTTCATTTCAAAAACCGAGTGTTAAAACTCGTGCAATGATAGGATAAATCATGAGTTCCTGGGTTCGAATCCCAGCTGCTACCGTTATCTTTTTTATTTCTTGTGTCTTTTCGGTAACGTGTTTCGATTTTTGAGTTATTAATATTATCTTCACTGATTGAAAATATCTTACAATGAGGTTTATAAGCATCTTTCCTATACTTCATATCTTGACTGGAGGTCAACAGATGTACCATATAAAAAAAATTGAATAGGTATATCCGAGACACTACCTAACGATTACAAATAAACTCGGGTAGAATATTGTAGTTATAAAAAGGTAGCAGCAAAAAACTAGAGCGTGTGTCCAGGATAGACCGTGCGGTCCTGGGTTCAAATCTCATTATCTTTTTCTTTTCTGTGCCTTTTTAGTTTCGTTATTCGATTTTGGGAGTTGTTGATGTCAACTTTAAGGTATTGTTAGATTCATATTTTTTGTTAAGAATAACTAGCTTTGAAACACGGGCAAGGTTAAGTGATATGACTTGTCATTTTTCATATTTGGAAAAATAAATGCACAGGCAGGTTCGGAAAATAAACTTATTTTTTGTAGAAAACTTTTTATTAAACAAATTTCATTAAGTTAATTACATCGTTAGATCAAATATTCAAAGACGAAATGAATCTTTTGAAATGCCCACTCGTAACAAATATCAAAGGATCGATTTCAGTTAAAGGGAAAATGCTTTTAAATTCTCGAAAGGAATCTTTTAATATCACACATTTGTTTATGTTGTAACATCATTCGGTTTCTTTGGGAATAAAATCTCGTGCGGCAGTGGCGTGGCAGGGAATTTCCGGACGACATGACAAATTTCTACCTTAACATTATTTACGTTCGTTGTTGCTATATTTTATTACGTGGAAAGTACACATCAATAATAAAACTAAAAAAAACAAAGGATTACCTCTTTGACAGAACCATTCTCGTAGTTTAGAGTACGGCGAATGAACAGAGTTAGAATGGATAGGTGGAGCTACCGGAATCTTCATTTCCTTCCTTATTTATTCCAGGACTCTCTAAGACCAATTTTAACATATTCTTCCCTTTATAGCCCCTTTCTTAATCCATCTCACAACTTTGCCCAATCGGATGATGACGTAGTTCCCTGGTTGTACACTGTGCTAGCACAGACAGGGAAACCCACGTAAGATGTCGCATGAAAACATAAAAAAGAGTATCAGGAGAATTTATGGATGAGTGAATGTAAGTTAAAGCTGGTGAAGCCCGAGTAAGACGAGTCATGCGAGTCGGAATAACAAAAGAGAAAATGCGGATGAAATAATCTACAATAATATATAGAGTTGTGTGGAGTCCTATCCTCTAAGTTAAGTTACTGTAAGAACATGTTTTAGTCATAATTTTGTAACATTTAATAATGCTTTTAATACCTTTAAATAAAATATTTACATATATACATGAATCATAAATACGATTTACTGGAATTTTAAAGCGAACAATTTATTTTTTATTTTTAATATAGAGTTGTTAGGAATTCTAGACTCTCTGCCTACACTTGCGGAGAATGGCCCGACGGTAAGTTAGATATTTATCACTAGTTTTACAGACGTGCTAGCGATATTAACTTTTTATGAAGGTCATTTTACACGATATAATTATTAATGATTTGATCTACATATCTCCGCAGTTCCAATCGAAGTAAAGATATTAAAAACGTTGATAATTTGTTCCTCAACTGGAGGTTCATGCCCCTGTACAGTTGTCCAGGCTGCTCAAGTGGTTGCGAAGCCACTGGTTTAGGTGGATTTTCTCCTGAAAGGTGAAAACTTTTCAGATACGAAGTATTGAAATCATTTGAAAATTATGAAGATAAACAGAGTTCAATAATAATTCAGGAGCCAAGAAGCCGGAAGTTACAGGAAAAAAATATTTCCAATTACATAATTTTCAAATAGATACAGTCTTTGGTGAATGCCCCAAAATTTCCTATACATGCTTTTTTTATTAAAGTGACTTAGAAACTTAAAGTAGGCAATTTGCCCGGCTCCAAAGAGGAATAGAGAGTTTTCCCAAAATCGTCTACCTTCTATTAAAAATGTTATACTGTTTTAAGAGCTTAAGACAAATTTCAAGTTATAAATAAAACAGTATTAGAAAGCAGGGGGACTCACTCCTGACATCGATGCTATATATACTGTAATATGCAAGCAACTTATTAGCCATAAAATTTATTTTTACTTATGGTATCCCTTCATTCAAATGACAATCGACTGATGTTCTGTCATGCACAGAGCCGTGAATTTATTCGCTTTTCTGCTGCCTGCTGAATCGGTCGTGTAGTAGAACATACTAGTAACTTGTTGATTTGCATTTGCATCACTTCTAGTTTATAAATTTACCTTCTGAATTTTGTACGCGTTGAGAAATAAATTAATCAAATGGTGACCCTTCTTTTATTAATATCTCCGCGACAATCTTTAACGAAAGCGCTTGGTAAGTATTGGTAAGTATACACAATACACAACATACCGTCAAACATATGTAATACAGATAAATAACGTTTAAATATCATAGATTTAGTTTTAATTGTGCCAGTCTGATGATGCCCGTGATAGGGTGAAACCAGTCCGGCCGAAAATAATTAAGTGGAAAAAAGTTACTAAGGTTTTTTAATCAAAAAATTCAGTTAAAAATTACTTTGGGCGGCAGTCGTCAAATTTTAAAATAATTATGCTACAAACATAAATAGTCACTACCCGGCTGCAACAGATCCTTGACTACGAATCCATCTTCCTTTACCCCATCTCCTTTCGCTCCTCAATGCCTTAGTCTCAAAACATACCCCAATTGGGGATGCAATAGTCTCTCTGACTATAGATAGCAGATGGGACTCTTGTGTAGTTCAAAAAAAACTTCAATCATGTTAAATGAAGCAAATTGATTTTCTGTTGAAATATTTACTCAGAAAGCTTCAAAGTTAAGATCGTATTGTTAAAAAATCAAGAGAAGAGGCATTGTGTATAGATTTTTCTAATACCTATCCTAAAAAAATAGAAAAAAATATTACATACTCGTACTCGTATGTACGATAAATTTTTCCAATACGAAATATCTCGTTGGTGGTTAGTTCCCATTCCCTATGTATTGAGACTACGACAGAACTGTTTCTGCTTTTCGCCAACTGTGTGTTTATGTACATACATATAAGGCTGTCTTATATTATGCGGAACAAATACCCAAGTTATTTATTTAAACCGGTATTATTTGGATTGAATTTAATTAATTGTGGTTTGAACTAATAACGTTTTGATTCGATAATAATTAAACCGAACAGAGAACCGAGCACCAAATACATTAGCCAATGTCAATGATATCAAGAAAGGTATAATAGTGTTAAACAATAAATAAACGCCTCTCCCAGGAATTAAACTAGATAATACAATACAAAAACAGGTAATATAGTGGCTTTTATTTTATTAAAATGTTGTACACACTTAAGAGGAACGGCTGCGCAGCCTGTTTCATACAAAACTTAATTTTGGATTTGAGCCCAAAATACTCCTCACCTAAACACAAATAATTTTTTTTATATATTTATTTCTTGCTAAAGCAATCCCGATGAGTTTCAAAACTCATTTTAGGACGGGAGGAATTTACAATACATAAGTAGGAGATAGTACATACAATTTTACATTGACAGCAAAATATCAAAAATAGAAGTTTCACATACAGACAGAAATAATTTTATAAGGCCAAGTTAAATAGAACAACACACAAGAGAAAACATATAAGGGAACAACAAAATATACAAATATGGATTTACTGATTTTCATTTTTAAATATCCTTAAAAAGTATTCCTTTATACCATCATTTTGGGATTTTTTATTTTTCTGGATGGTTTTGTACATATCTGGAAGCGAATTATAAAGTGTGTAGGCAATGTAGTTTAAAGATTTTATTCCATATTTTGTAGTGTGTGTTTGAGGAATGCGGATTTTATTGTTATTTCGAGTATTGTGGTTGTGGATGTCTTGATTGTAAAGTGGCTTGACGTTAGTGTGAGTTGATTGTTGAGTAATTTGTAGGATGGTGCTGGTGATTTCATACTTAGGAAGGATCGTGATTGGAAGGATACCGGAAACTGAGTAGATGTCCCTGACATGAGTGTCCCATGGAAGTCCAAAAACATTTCTGAGGGCTCGGTTTTGAACCACCTGCAGATCAGCAATCAATTTCTTCGAGGCAAAGCCCCAGATACAGCAGAGATAGGAAATGTGTGAATGTACCATGGCGTAATATACTGCAGTTAGTAACGGAATGGGTAGTAATCCTTGAAGTCTATATAGCACACCAGTTATGGGGGTAATTTTCTCCTTTACATGATTTATGTGGAGATCCCACGAGAGTTGAGAATCTACTATAAGGCCCAAATATTTTGTTGTCGTTTTCTTTTCGAGGCAGTTGTCACCAATTTTGATATCGAGGCTGGAATTTTTCTTGTTGCCAAATAGTAAATAATGCGTTTTTTTTACGTTAAGGGTCAGTTTATTTATTCTCAACCAGGTTGTGAGATGGGAAACATCGGCATTCATTTCCATTTCGAGTTCCGCTAGGTTTTTTTTGTTATAAAAAATTACAGTATCGTCCGCATAAAGTTGAAGAGTTCCTTTAATGCCCCACTTTGTTATGTCATTAACATATATTAGAAATAGCAACGGTCCAAGAATTGATCCCTGTGGCACTCCACATGTTATTTCACCCAATTCACTCATTTCTCCACCCAGTTCTACTGCCGAAAAGCGATTTGATAGGTAAGATCTGAAAAGTTCCAGAGGAGTACCAACAATACCCAATCATCTTTCTATTTTCACCAAAGGTATAGTAAATATCTAGTACGGAATAGAAGTTATTTATTTATTTTTATTTTACATTATGAAATAGAGGCCATTAAAGGAATTGATTTTTCGCGATTTTAGAGGCGCCTTCGACAATTATTTGGGGGCTAACGGTGATGTAAAAAACAAATTTACCCCGTCTGCTTTGAAAATATAATGAAATATAAAATAAAATTTAAAAAAATATATATCTTAAAATAGGCATTGTGGTTTAAGATTAAATTAAAAACGACCAATTTACATTATAACATAAATTTGCTGTATATAATCATAAAATCTTCCCGAAAAAATTTTTTCTTTTTAAATGTTTTATTTTTATATATATACAACAAACCCGCAAATAACTTTCTAAGTTGGCCCTAAAATTATTTTATAGCCTCGTCATAATTTAAAAAAAAAATAATTCTCATCGTTCATTTCGGATGGGTATTTTGGCCTCAAATCTATTTTGCAAAGTTATTTATGAAACAGTCAGCGCAGCCATTCCCTTTAAACATAATTATACGGAGATTAATGTAATAAAATGATAAGAAAAAAACGATAAAAGTAAACAATGCTGAGATAGAAAATAAATAATATTGACAAAAATAAGCTAAACCCATCAAGCCACAATTTTCAGGAATGTTACTTTTAAGTGTTGTCAAAAAGACTAATTTTCAATTGATAATATAGTTAAATCATTTTAGCTAAAAGGGTGTTTTTCGTACTAAAAACTATCATAGTAAACCATTTTTATTGTCAAATAAGTCCAATCTCGCATTACATAATTTTAGAAATAGAAACATATTTTTTTTAAATATTTATTGCGTCAAAGTTTAATTTGGAGAACTCCATTTTTATTTAAAGTTCATAAAAAAATAAATAATAATAACAAAGCATTTATATTGCGCAGTTTTGTGTTATTTCACTTCAATTGCGCTTAAACGATACATATATAATAAAACTATTATTATTCATAAATGAATTTAAAAATAGACTTAGCATTTATAAATATACATTGATATCTACTTGTTTCGAAATGATTGGTTTCCAAAATATGATTTGCAAATTCAGAATAGTTGTTATTATTTAAAACTCTAATACTGAAATTTCTAGAAATCTTTCCTATATAAAAATAGTTGCAATCATTACAAATTAATTTATATACCGCCCATTGATTTAAAATATTATATTTTTCTTTGTTATTTAAAACATATTTTTATTTATTTATTATTAGTATAAAAAGCAAGTCGGATAGTATTTGTCATGTTTTTAATTAGTAAATTTGAGGTATTATTATTAAAAAAAGAAACAATATTTTTGTCTACTGTTTACTAATATCAGTTATTTGTGGATAATTTTTTTCTTAATCTCTTCGTTTAATATATTGTTTTTAAATTTATTACTATAAACGTTATTTTGCAATCTGTTTAATTATATTTAATTCTTTGTTAAAATTATTTTTTGATAGAGGTGCATTAACTAATCTACTAAGCATGGAATGAAATGTTAATAATTTTTGAGCAAAAGGATGATTAGGAGTATTATGTAAAACGATGTCTATATAAGTATCTTTACGATATATATTAAATTCAAATTCAATATTAATAGAAATATTTAAGTCTACCAAATTAATGCTAAAATTGTGTCCGATTTCTATGGTGTATTTAATCTTTTTATGGATTTTATTTGGGAAATTAAGGAAAATATTAAATTGTCTTAATATTTTACCACTCCATATACAAAAAACGTCATCTACGTATCTTTTCCAAAAATAAACATATTTTAATAATAAAGTAGAACTATTAAAAATCTTATTCTTTAAACTGTTTAAAAATATATCAGTTACTAAAGGGCTGATAATAGAACCCATTCCTAAAGCATGGAAAATATTATTCATTTATTTAAAAACAAACGATCGACATTACAAAATCCCCAAGTTCCTAAATTATATAGCTTACTAAAAATTCATAAAATTTATCAACTTATTAGACCAGTAGTTGCTATCTATAATTTAAGATATGTGTTTTTTGTTTTTGTTTTGATGAAATTTTAACTTAATTTGCATGACTTTAAGCACTATAATTGTTGTTCAATATAAAAAAACTATTATTATTGAAATAAATAGAGTATTCACGAACAAACCAATTATCAATACCGATATTATTATAATATTAATGCTCAATGCTATTATTATTCTTTGAGTTAAAGTTTCTATGAAGGTAGATAATTTTATTAATTATGTTTAGTTATAGTTTACTATGAATGGAATATAAATTATTTACGGTAAAACTCATCCTTGTTTTGACATTTGAGATTCTAACTTCAAAATTGATCAAAACTGGTCGGCCATAGATTTGGAGCGTTTTGGTGGGCTTTGTAAAAATGAAACTTTGAATATTATTTTATCTATGAAAACTTACTTTAGATTAAAAAAAAAACCGAAATATACTGGTATTTTAGTTGGATCGTCACTATTGATAAAAAATAATTAATTGGACTGGATTTTCTTATTCTGATTTAGGTTAAGGATTACTTTCAAATATATATACGATAACAACTTGTAAGCCCAAAAACACTTTTCGACGAGCCAGAAAGATTATAGTCCATCATTACTGGAAAAAAAAAACTAGCAATTCCTCTAACTACTTAGGATATATTAAAACAAAATTATGCGTTAGATATATAACGTTTTCATGTTAGCGGAAATGGTTTAATGTTAAAGTTTGTATAATAAGGTAAAAGTTCAGGCTTACATTATTTTAAGCGACTATTTTTCCTCAGAGTTTCATTAGGGTCCCAATTAGTAATCGACCCTACTAAATTTAAATTGGATTTCATCACCTTTCTTTAGGGCTGTCCGGCACGTGCATGATAATTATATAACGTTTAAACTAATCGCCACTCAAAGCAGTCATTATCCCTCGATAAGGACATGCATAAGTATGTTGAAATTATTTTAATTTTTCGAGTGATGTCTAGATGTCTTTATTTTAGCTGACTTTTTTTACGAAAAGTCCTAATTTTTTAAGCAATATTATGACAAAGTGAAACCTAGGCTAACTTTGTACATTTATTTTCCTATGGTTAATACATACTTTTTTATGTTTTTATAATTTGATTTATATGTTTTCCTTAAAAACTTTGTTTAACTTAATATTATGTAGCAAAAATATAGTCCCAAAATGAGTTGAATTGATAACTCATGGGAATGCAACATTGTTAATAATAAAAAAAATATATGTTAAAGAAAATAATTACAAAAAAAAACATCAAATGCTCTCCAGGGGTGACTTCTAGGGTAAAAAAATGAGCACAAAATATGAATGGTAGAAGAAGCCGCAGACACCAAAAGAAGACATGGCACGATCAATTGAATCAAATTCTTAAGTCGGGCCATGCTAAGAGTCATAATAACAGAAGAGTAAGTATGAGACGATGTATGTATGTGAATGAAACAAGGAGTGCATCTCAAGACCGAGTTTTTTGGCGGTCCATCCTCTCTGCTTACCTCAGTGGGGAAATGGTGTAATGGTTAAAAAAGGGATTTCAATCTTTAGAGCACAGGCGTCAGGATCGAATGCTGTCCTTGTTCTACCGGTATTTCAATGGAAGATGCTCTGAGGAACTAGCGTCATTATATAGTCGGGAAATACGTCAGGTTATACTGTTGACATTTGTCATATGTGAAGGGGTCCTTTCTTTGACTCGATCTTGAATTCAACAGCCCTGTGTTGTGGAACGATTTGTCGCCCTCTTTATTTTCTCTCTCTTACATCGGGTCTTGAACATACTAATGTTGCCTTCGTCCTTTCCACAAAAAAAAACCTTTCAAACAGCATCCCCAAAGATGACATAGGCCTTGAGGGAAATTATTTTCATCACGGCCTCCCGTGTGGAGTTAATGTAAGAAAAGGTTAATAAAGTTTTTCTGCCTACTGCCCTTCTATCACGAGCTTAAGAGGTTTTAAATATCTATTTAACCAACAAAATAAAATAAGGTGTTTCACTATTTTTTTGATCATTTTCTTCAACGGCTCATTAAAAAAAATGTTTAAAATTAGGCTAATCGGGAAAGTAATTAATAAATTTACAATTTTTTAAAAATATTTTTTCACTATTAATCTGCACTGTACTATTGGTGTTTGTATTATAAACAAAACAGTTAAAAACGATTATATATGCTTGCTTACCAGCCGAGGGCTCTTCTCGTATTTTCTATTTCAGCGAAAACACAAGGCAATTCAGATATTTTTTTCCGTTGAACTTCTGTCGGTGACCTTTCAATGACATTTATTTAAAGGTATACACGCCTATAAAAAAAGCATCTAGTAAAGTGCCCATTCCGCCGTTATTGTGAAATGGCTCGACATACTATTTGACCAATTTCACTAATGGGACTCGCTCTCTAGGTCGCTATGACACATGGGCTCCTTAATGTACAACTTTCACAATTGGTTTTTATTGTTTAACTTAATTAAGTTTATAGTCAGTGATTATTTGGAAGTTATCATTTGAAAAGTACGTTACATAGACATTTAATATTTTTTTAATATTCTTTATTCAATATTTTTTTAGTATACAAAGATTTAACATCATTTGCGACTACCAAACTAAGTACATGCCCGTAATATGGCAGTCGTTTAAACGTAAATATGAAGTTACATAAAAAAATATATAAATCATTAGTATGAAGCATACAATATTCACTGTCTTCATTATGATATATCTCTGTACGTTAATTTAGTTTATATGTGCACGTTCCTGATGAAGGATTATATGATTTTGGACTGCTAAACTAAGCACAGTATTATGACAGTTGATTAAACATAAGTGTAAACTATAATAAAATAATTATAAAACATATGTATGAAGTATACCAAAAGAAGTATAAAACATAAATTCGCTGTCTACAATTTGATATATTGATACGTCGGAGCGACAGTAATATGGGGCTAGCCCCAACCTAGGGCGATAATGTGATAGTACAGAGACAGGTTAACTCACCTTGAGGCCAGACGCGATGGTTGACTCAGGGTTCCACCAGGATAGCTCAGTTGGTAAAAGCATTACAGCTCTTGTCTGCAAGTCGTGAATCGGCACAGCTTCATGCCGGCTCAGGAAAAAAGGTACTCAACTACCAAAGAAAAAGGTGCGTGCTTTCTAGACAGGGTTTATTTTACAGAGAAGACATTTACAGGTAGTACATACGGGGTTCAATAACAATTGACAGTACCTAACCTATCTGGGGTTCAACTATCTCTCTCTCTCTGGTGAGTCTACAATCGGACAATTACTTTAAACATAGGTTTTGCAGCACATACAAAGAGGAAATGGTTTACAGCTTACATAGATCGAACTGTGGCGGTCCGCACGCGGCTCCATCGCAAAAGGTTACACCGTGGACCACCGTGTCCTACTCAGACAGCATCTCGTGACTCGCAGGAAGTTAACGCACTGGTCGCTGACTTAACTGTATAGGTTTATGCAAAGACAATGAGTTTACAATGTACTAAAAGCACCGAAGGCAAGATGACGCCAGAAAACCATGCCGGGCGGCACCTTCATCAAGGCACGTAGGACGCACATCCTTGTTCTGCTGCCTTAATCTGAGTGAAGGCAAAATGGCCGATCACTCTCGTTCCGGCGGGCCCGCGTTTGCTGAACCGCTTACGAGCGGCAAGACACTCTTTTTAACTAGCGGCTATAATATTTTACAAACGACTAGATTCTCCTTGTTTTGAAATTGTAGCTAATTTGTTACATAACAATATATCTTTATTTTAAATTAGTTGTTTACGTTCCTGATGAAGGTTAAGTTCAACTGAAATCGGTCAATAATGCATCGATATAAATAAAAGAAAGTGTCTTAAAACAATTAGTTTCTATCATTTATGTTACAATGTTAAGCCACAAAGTAATTGCTTTCTTCGATAAAATAAAACATAAGTATGAAGTATAATAAAATAAGTATAAAACATAAGTATGAAGTATAATAAAAGAAGTAGAAAACATAAGTATGAAGCATAATAAAAAGAAGTATAAAACATAAGTATGAAGAATAATAATTGATTTTAATTAAACCGTATAGGTACTGACGTACAAGGAGAATAGTTATTTTGAGAACAAAACTGTGATTGTTGTGGTCACAAATCACAAATGTCTGCTTGCCACTTGTTAAGAAAGGAAGTGGGGAAGGGGATGGGTACCCACTAGTGTTGGGCAAAGTGGCTCGGTTTAGTGAGCCGGATCAATAAATCAGCTCTTTGTAGTGTACCAGTTTGGTGATCCGGCTCGTTTGAACGACTGTAAACGTCCTTCCGCACCATGCCCTCTCCCTTGCTCCCTTGGCCCTCCTAAAGACATCCTTGAGAAGCTCTTACACGATACTTTTTCGTTCAGTTTTCATGTGGATTGTTTTTACAGAGAGCTGATTTAGTGATCCGGCTCACTAAACCGAGCCGCTTTGCCCACCACTAGTACCCACGTTCTGGCTCTAGTGTTAAGAACCACCCACGTGGGCGTCAGTGTTAAGAAAGGAGGAAGAAGGACTAGACAACATCCACGTTGGCCGCCAGTGAAAAGAAAGGAAGACAGTTCAACTCACCTCGAGGCCAGAAGCAGGGCTAATCTCGGGTTCCACCATGGTTAGCTCAGCTGGTAAAGGCATCTCATCTCTTATCTCAAAGTCGTATGGCCGGCCGCAGCCTTATACCGGGAAAGGTAACTAACTACTCGAATGGGAGATGCGTGCTTTCTAGTCAGGGTTTATTTACAGGACAAAATTTACAGATAATTACATACGGGGTTTCGAATCTAGAGGCTGGTCTTAATCTAATCTGATTCCTGATATTCTCTCTCTCTGGTGAATCTCAAATCAGGCATGATATTCAGAAGGGCATATTTATTACAGCACATGAAAGAGAATGAAACAATTCTGCTAAAGTGAGGTGGTCAGTGACAGAAGTCACGATCCTTTCAGTGTAAAAAGTGTGATGTCTAGGTACTCTGTATTCTCACACGTACAACGTCAGGCAGGACATAGCGAATTGATGCACTGGTCACTGGCTTTAATATTTAAGTTCAGTGCCAAGATAACAAGTTACAATGTAATTAGCGGACGGCCACGTGCCAAAGGCATGCCGCACGCACCTGACGACTCTGCGTCTGACTTGGTAAAGGCGGACGTTTGCTCAGTGCCAGCCCACGCCGTGATGGCGGCGTGTCTGATTCGCTTGTCTCGGCAGCCAAAAACAACAATGGCGGGCGGAAACGTGTCTGGTCCGGAAATTGGTCCGGAGCGTGAAGTTTAGCAACCAGCGGCTAGAACATCTTTGATTAACTAGCGGCTAGAACATTATTCTTCCAACGACTAGATTCTCCTAATTGTGTTACGTAACACACTGCTTGAAGAAAGCGCGCACATCTCTTTGGGATAAAATCGTGAATGTGCTTAATAACTTACGTTCTCTTTTGTTTTTTTTTACCACTTATTGTTATTTTTTGTCAATTTTTATAATTTGTCTATGCTTATATGCTATTCCCCCCCCCTCCGTATATATTGTATCCTGATGAATGAACTATTGGTCTTGACACATGTTGAAACTAATTTATTAAAATGGTGGTTTAAACAAAAGATTTTTTAATAAAATTTGTATGAAATTCTTTGTTTACACCACTGTTTAACTTATACCAATGCACATGTTTCCGAAATACATTGATATTTATATAACAGTAGTGGAAACAAAGAATTTCATACAAATTTTATTAAGAAATCTTTTGTTCATATTAATTTTATTAATGATGACGCCACAAAATAATTTTTTAATTATTTAACATACAAAATTACTTATCGTCTTAAAACAGCCCCTTTCAGATAAGTTTTCAGCTATCCCACTATCGGACCATCACTCATCGTCCCGCAGAATGATGGCTTCATTAAATGGAAGAGGCGTAAGATTTCACGCTACATGCAGACAGTATACAAACACGATATTAACATGATCCTGTAAACGCATTAATAACGCGTCATTGATCAAAAGCTGGCGCCGCCATGTTGAATTATCAGCCAGCGATGGGAGATCACATCTGATAGAAAGTAAACCCCTTTAATCTCATTGGGATCATGAGTCTATCAATCTGAACTGTCGATGTGTGAAACGGTGATGGATTTTTGTCGATACCAAGACAATAGTGTACGTGTTTCGTAATGGATGTACAGTATACATTATGCGGTGTTTCTCAGTAGACATTAAATGGTGGCAACGTGGAACGTTGATTAAAATAGAGGAGGTGTAAATTTGTGATGTTATTTAATTAATGGATTTTCAGTAAGATTTTTCGTAGAAAATCTTTTTGTCTTTTGGAGATCAATCGGCGCACACATCATCAGTTCACTCGTTTCCTTGGAAAATAATTTTAAATCGTTTTATAAGGTGCGAATATTTATTGGTTTTCTCAAAGAAATGTCGCGAGTGTCCACAAAAGTACATTATTCATTTACATAATAAGTGTTATTTCTTGAAGTGTGGAGATTCATCGCAGAGAAATATCGCGAGAATGTACAAACAACACTGGTGTTAAAAAACGTGAACATTATTTTGTAATACTAATTTAGCTAGGTACTTTATATTACTCCGGTTCGTACAGTATTTTTTTACAGGATTCAAAATATGGAATATTTTATTGGAATTTGTTGCGATTCTTTTATCTGTTTCCTCTCTTCAAACAACTGTTAGAAAAATCTTTTGGCTTTATTGCTAGACAGTAAAAAAGTGTAATAAATTGGATTTAAATGTTACTTACAAGTTTTTGATTTCTTACTATATACGGAACGATTGCAGGGACATAATTTGCAACATTTTGTAGTTCTACGAGTCGGATTTGCTACAACTAGTATGCTATCTGTCTCTCAAATTATTATTTAAAAATTAAATAGTTTTTAAAAAAGTCATCAGGACCCAATGTCATTAGTCCTTCACGAAATAAAAAAAATCTTTTGAAAAAAAAAAAGGTTTTTAGAGCTAAGAGGTGCGAATATCAGACCCTGAACCTTTATTTATTCAGTGAAACTACGAGTTCAAGAAACAGTAACAAATAAAACATTCGTCTTTGTAAAAATGAGTTGACAATAATAATGTTACTAAGTTAACGAGTATAAACAATACAATGACAGCATTTTTTTTTATAAAGTGAGATAACAAATAAATAAGAATTAATAAAAATAGGGATAAATAAAATTGATCTACTTATTTTTTTTTATGATTTCCTTGAAGAGATATTTCTCAGAAAACAGAAGTAGAGATGGCGTATTCGACATCAATCATAATCCATATCGCATCCCCGGTTTCATTTTTTCACTCCTTGTGACATAATTGGCTGCGTCGTCACATCGTCGCCATGTAGGGAAAAATACCTTCTGATACCGCAAGAGGGGAGGAATAAGGTGGAAGAAAAATTGAGGATTAAAGGGGACCAGGTATTCCCCTAACCGACCTTCCCCTAATATCATTTTCACCGCAGAATACCCCTATTATATTTGGGGTGAAAAAAAATCCTTGTTTCAGCAAGTGGAATATTTTCAAGTTCAAAATACATTTTAATGGAATGCGAAACCGAATAGTCTTCAATAAATTATTATTAAGATTTAGATAAGAACTGCTTAGCGTTAAGAGAATGGAAAAAAAAGAGATTAAATGGACCGAGGGTAAAAAGTAAATCATAATTTTCACCAACACTTTCGGAATTTAATAATAAATAAATACATCTCTTTTAGATCCGTCTATAAACTACGGACTCCGGGGAAAATACTATAATAATTCAGCTCGTTTTCCCAGTTTCTTTCGCCGAAGTAAAAAACCTTTTAGGGCAACGTTTTTGAGAGTCTGAACACAGAATTGGCCAATTTTATGTGCACAAAACTCGACTGGAAACTTCCATACTTGATTCAAATCCATCGCCTGTGTGGTATTTTATTAAACCTTACATTGATGTGCGGGAAAAAGGGGATCGTAAAATGATGATACACTACGTGGATCAATAAGGGTGAATAGTAAAATCAGGCGTGACAAGCACACTACCTTCTACCCTATCAATATCAAACATCCCCCTACCTTCGAATCATTTTCGGTATTTTATTCATTTAGTCGTCTTTACCAATAATAATTAGATTTCAAATAAATCCTTTAACCATTATACACTGTGGCAAAGGTATATACATTTGTTGATTTTGTAATTTTTTTGAAGACGCTTTTGGTCAGATTATTTTCAGAAAAAAACATGAATTTTTTTCATGCTTTGTTTGCTTATCTTCTGTAGGTATATGTTTGTATTTATTTCTAAAGGGATATTCGAAAGTTCGTGATTCTGCTATGGAACTTAACATACTCGTAATGAACTAGAAATTCTTTAAAGAAAAAATCTGCTTTTTCTTTTAGCTGCTAGATATTGATTTATAGTTTACGTAGTACATTTCGAAAATGATCGAATTTGACCATGGTTCAGAGTAATTTTGTAGATAAAAAAAACATGTACTTATTTTGAATGCTTGTACTTACATGTGCATATCTAAGTTATGAAAAAACATGCGAGAAAATTTTTCAAAACAGTGTATGAATTATTATCAATGTCGTTTATGTGTTTTTGTTTATTCGATGTCTAAAGTTTAGCGCAGTAATGATAACACGACAACAAAAATACTCTTCCGAAAGACGGTTATCTAAAGATCAAAGTCTTAACAAAGCACCACAGAGTTAGCTGGATAAAGTGCTTGCACAAAAATCTCAAAATTTATGTGTCTCAAATGGGCACCGGTTGAGAAAAGAATCGTATTTAATATTACGAGACATTTTTATGAACTATTCAATATTTGACTTTGTTTTCTGACTTGCATAAATATAGGTAAAAAATATTAAAATTATTTGCCGAACGGAAAACATTCCGCTGAAAACTAACGTGTCATTCATGGACTCTATGAATTCAGTGAATCATTGATTTTCCGAATTTAGCTTACTGCAAAACTATTACGCCATCCTCGCAGTGAATAGGCAAAGATAAAAGACATCCAGATAACACGGTTCCCGTACATATCACTATTTTTTTATACGTATTTCTTCAAATTTGAAATTGTAAACATGAGAAAAATATTATTTAATAATCACTATTAATATGAAGTTTTGAGAGGGCGAGGAAATACTACATTATGTACTAGTTATTAATTGAATTTCAACACAGTTTTGGATTTATCAGGATCCGAAAAATAAATTCACGTTTCCGCCGTTCTTACCTGAATTAAAATTTACCCAAAACCAATTACTATTAATAACTGTATGTATTAACTAGTCGACACCAAATCCTACAATTGAATTATTGGGAGCTACTTGACGGTGGCGAGACGGTCGTTATACCGTTGGTACCGCTATGTTAATTCTAAGAATAAATTTACTTGGCGAGTAGCCACTGAACAGTTTACGCAGAGGTTGTGAAATACCCCTTTAGTACCGTAAAAATAAACTTTCCTAAAGAAAATATTCTAAAAAATAATTTATTTACACGAATCATATAAAAGCTCAACTAGATTCAGCGGATATACATCGTAACTCGATTGAGTGACATTGAGAAGCGGGTTAAGGAAAGGGCAGTATTAAGATTTCTGTGAATGCGGGTCTTGAAGAGGTTGAGTTAATAAAAAAAAGAAACTGACAATGTCGCTCATCATAGTGCCATTTTGACGAATAAGGAGTTCTAGGATCGTCTTGTTCACGTGTCGCCGATATCAATTGTAAACAGTTGCTCCCCCTTAGACTGCTGTGTCCCTAGGAGAAACTCGGGGTGTGATATGAACCTATTATTTCTATCTACTATCGTATTATTTCAATCATTTACTTTTCCGAAACACATTTCATACATTACGAAACGTGTCTTAGACATATATTTCCTTGACAAAATTCTCTGTAAACGGCATTGTCCAAAGTGAAAGTACTTATCTACATATTGATTAATATAAATTCATCTAAAAATATCCATCAAAGGACCACATAAATTATGAAAGGATTTGAAAATTTTAAGTTATTCGTTTTATGGCAGTACGGTTATTATTATTTTATTTTAAAAAAATCTTAAGATATTATCAAATATGACTACATTATAATTTAAAACAAAATTCATAACGCCCCCAGAGTGGTAGATACTTTCAGTATCGTCATGGTGAAAGACCGTCATTCAGAATCAAAAAATTGCTGGAAATGACTTATGCCGTGTTTCGTGACCAGATCTAATTAGCCATGTACTTCCCAATCTTTCTCTTATTTATATATTTCCCCTCCTCACTCCAGTCAACTTCACAACATACCCCACTTGGGGATGCCGTAGTTCCACTGGCTATGGATAGTTGGAATTCTTGCGCATTATATCCAATTAAAAAAAAAATCGTTGTACATTCTTCAAATTCGAGATAATGCATTTAAGTAAGCATTCTGTAATTTAAAATCTTATTATAAATACTTGTAAAACGTGTTATTCGAATATAGTTAAAAAATTAACTACCCATACTTAATTTATATTATCAAAATCCATAACTGGAGTCTTGAAACAAACAAAAAAAACGACATGGAGAAAGCACGATAGTGATGGTAGTTCGCAGCAATGGGTGGTTGGGGTAGTACTGTGTTGTTCAAAAAGAGTCGACACGTCACTAGACCACACGTCCGAGCTTTATGAGCTCTGTTTGACCTGTTAGGTGAAACGACTTTTATGTTTTTCTAGACACGTGTATTTTCTACGTGGCTTTTTCATGAAACCATTAATACCAAGAATAGGTGTACGCCTTGCATATTGAAGGGATTGTAGCTTCATTACAGTTAATTGTTAGTATAATACAATAGTCGTATTTATTTAATAAATAATATTTTCTGAGCTAATGAAATTATCAATTAATTAATGTTTTTTTTTTTTATTTCCTGTTATATTACTAAGTATTCATTACTTCGTAAGATGTATAATTTTCTTATCGTGGATACTGTCAGTATTGCCCTGGTGACAGACTATGAATTAAAATTATTCACAACAAGCTCGAAATCAAACTCATTGTCTAAGTAGTATTCACAGCAAAGTTCCAAAGTTATGTTTAGTTATTTAATAACAATATTGCCTATTTCAATCCAATGTCTCAAATGTGAAGATTGCACAATTTTATATATATATATATATATAACGATATAAATATTATTACATACAGTGTCACATAAATATCACACATCCCAACATCTCCCTCGATAACATCACTGTAACGCTGTCCGAAACGTTGGCTAAAGGAGGAGGAAATGCAAAACTGCATAATATACTTGAATAGTTTTTGGGGTTTCAGCTAACTAACCATCACGCCGTTTCTCCGCAGGGGTAGGCAGAGAGGACGGACCCCCAAACAACTCGATCTTGGCATACACTTTTTCCATCATTCACATTCATAGATCGTTTCATACATTATTTTCTATTATTCCGACTTCTGACATGGCCCGACTCAAGTATTTGATTCGATTGATCGTGCCATGTCTTCCTCGGGCGTCCCCGGCTTCTTCTTCCATTCCCATTCGCGTCATACATTCTTCTTACACTCCTTTCTTCGTTCATTCGTCCCACATGCCCAAACCATCTAAGCGTCCCTTTCTTAATCTCACTCATTACGCTTACATCAGCCTTGCATTATTTACGAATTTAAATATTTTTCACACGATCATACATGGTTTTACTACACATTCGTCTCAGAGATCTCATTTCTACGGCATTCAGTTTACTTTCATCCTTCCTCTGCCAATTCCGTGCCTCACTGCAATACATTAGGGTTGATATGGTGTTATTAGGAATACTATAATTGGCTTTATTTATTTATTCTCTTTCTATTTATATCTTATATTATGTTTTATGTTCATTATTCAACATTGTGTTATTAGAAACACTTTATTTTAATTTGTACTTTTTTAGTTCTTTCTTATCTTTCTATATTAAATATTATGCTTAATATTATATTTCCCTTTTCTATTAATTATTTAGCATTTTACCAAGAGATAACTGAACCAAAACTAAACATCATGTAAACCATTCCTAACTAGATTTTTAACACTTAATTACGCACTTACCAATGCAAATTTTATAAATATGATCCTGTTAAAACGACGTTAATGTTCCAAAACAATAAATAAAATCGTAAATGGCTTCAGCCGAGTTTGGTGAACAGTCCTCAATAGCCAGGTCCTTCCCCATCTTCCTCCTCTGCATCTCCGTCACTTCCCCAATCCCTTCCCCCATTTTTGGGATGCTATAATCTAGTTGGCTCCGGACAGTGGGAAGTTTTGTTCGATTAAAAATTAACGAGCAAGCGATTAAAATGTTAAAATGTACGTTATGATGATTTTGATCTCAACCATGAGTATTTTTATAAAATAAATCCTTCTCACAAATTTGTGATAATTTTGGGACCAAAAACACTTAAGATTGAATATACGTACCTCAAATAAAAGAGGAGAATAAATCCATCCAAACGCCCATTATTTTCCCTGTATTATTTGAACCGTGATTTGACTTGGCAATGAAAACATTCAGAATTTCATGCATGATCGAATTTGATATACATAAAAAAATATGGGTCTTTCCCTCTGTTCTCAGAATCAATCCAATTCACAGATTAGAAGGACGATTCACATTCTTCTTAAGGATAAGGAGTTATCTTTATCGAAAGACACCTTCAGACCTCGTTACGTGACAGTGAAAAGGTTCTAACTGCTCTCACCGAAGTTCTGAGCTGTGAGAGATCATTTTTTAAAAATTAATCAAGTCAGTAAGTTAACAAACGTTCTGTCTAGTTCTGTATAGTTTGTTATAGTTTGTTAAAACCTTATCAAACTAAACTTTTGTTTTTTTTTTGTTATTATGTTTCAACCTAAGGTAAACCCAAACCTTTTCTAAATTAAGGAGCCATTAGAACCTTACAAATTAGATTTTTTTTATCGGTTATAGACATCAGACGGCGCTGAATGTTTTTTTCAGTATAGTTTAATCGAAAATGAATTCCCTGGTAACAAAAATCAAATTTCTCAAAACTGTTAGTTGGAACCTTTTCAATCTTACCTAACGACTTGTCATTCAGCGAATGACAAATACTGTTGGTGAAACATATTTTTTTAAATTTACCAATATTTGCGTAGGTTTAATAATTGTCATCCGAGAGAACCGGAACCTTAGTTAACCAAAAAAGTCTTTAATTTGAAGGATAAGAAAAATTCCTTAATGCGTATAATAAAAAACAACGATTTCATGAAATTTCAATTACTTCTAATTCATGTTTATCCCTCGAATATTAATACCTTCATAGACTGGTTAGTAACAGTTTTTTTTTAAATTGGGTAAAAAGAGTTGGTCAGTAATTTGGAGCCCACGCCATGTGAAGTATTCCCTCACGTTGAAGAGAGTTCAGAAGAAATTTCCGAAATTTATCTACCCGAGGGAGTGTGACTACTACCCGTGGTTCTATCTTACTGACTTTCTCTTGACTATGCTCGGAATGAACCATGGATGGGTCAGAAGGTATGTGCGATTGCTACACATTTCTTCAGACTGATTCGTGGATTATTTAAAAACTTGGCTATCGTGGAGAGAAATCATTTCTATTTTCCGAATGGTTATCTCCATCACCAACAGTACATGCTGTTTTATCTACTAACCTGCAGGATCAGCTTGCCAATGGTCATGCCGGTGGGGAGGGCATGTTGTTTTATTGTTGAACAGAATCAATTCGGATATTGCCATATTTAGCATCAATGAAGTAGCATTTAAATGTAAAGTTTTATTGGTCCCAGTATGGTACCTACTTTCTTTATTTTATATACTACACCAATCACACCAAATCCTGCTTTATGATTTGTATTTTAAAAATGCTTTAAAATACACAATTTTGTAATGTTTTAAAAAGAATAAATAATTTAATTGAATCTATAAATACAAATGAAACAAGGAGTGTATTCCAATACAGTTACGTGCCGGTGTATCCTTTCTGCCTGCCTTTACGGGTAAATGGCATGATGGTTAGATAGATAGATGAGATGAATTTTGAGCCTTAAAAAACAACCTTTACACTTTGGTGACTCGTGTTTAGCAAGAAGTCAGTGCCCGCTGTGGAATAAATTTTCATGTATCTGAATGGAAACAAAACCAACTCACAACACTTTCAATTATCTTATATTCTAATGTAAAAATATTCATCATCAATGTTCTTGTAGTTGAAAATTTGGTTACAGAAGAAAATAATAAAGAATATTATGTACTTATGTACCGAAAACTTCAAATGGAAACTAACTTTTCCAACATACGATTACAAAAAACTCGGTTGAAGAATTTTAAGGGTAAACGATATATTTTAAAAATAAATTGGTAATTAGTGTATACGGTAAAGTCCCCCGCAACAACGTTACCAGCTGACCACTGAAGAGATAAATCGATAGAAGTGTGTTCTGGGTGCGTCTGGCTTAACCGAACCATGGCAATTGTGTCTTACTTCCCCTGAAATTAATCAAACTTTTTTTAAATATCGACATACTTTCGTGAACAGGTCACCACTTTCCAAGGGCATGTCTGGGCCCCCGAAGTTGGTAGATTTTTATGCAAATTGGTGATAACAGTGATCTTTCAAATTGGTTCGGATTAAATTTCTAGATCTTTTATGTTCACTGTATTTGCCATTCCCACACATGATATTATCTCGTTTAAATTGGATACGGACGTATTTCCAACGACAAAAACGATGGATTAATTAAATACATTCATTTGTATTGCGGACGAATGCTGATTCGATGTACGTAACGGGAAAATAGTACAAATTTACAACTCAAACAAACGGCTCATGAGCCGAAAGTGAAGGGTATTGTGATGAGTGTGTCCAACGCGGTAAAGAAATAGACATGTTTTATTATTATCGTCTTTGTCGTTGTTTTATTTCTTTTCTTTGATTGTGTTCAAATTTTATTTGCCAAAATGTAATAAGAGATTAATCAGATGTAATTGGTAATAAAAATTATAACATATCAGGTGTTTCATTATAAGTTCCTACATAGAAATAAGATAAATCGATCGTATATAATTAGAGGCTTCTCCACAGTTGTCTAATGTATTCGGTAGGCGAAACAGCTGTCACGGATAAAAACAATTATCTAGCACATATATTTTTTATAAATGAACCGTTTTTTAAATTGAATAATAATAGTCATTTTTAAATTTTTAAATCTTTAATATTTTTGAAAGTTTCCAGTATGGATGATGTGATGTCTCGAAAGCATTTTACTTCGTAGCTTGCCATAATTTGAATATAAAAAAATACATTCGCTTATTGGAATAACTTATTAAAGCTTTCAAATCTCATTGTAAGATTTAATCTTTGAATATAATGTTAACAAATCTCAAATGAAATACCAAACAGAAAAAGACAAAGAAAATAATGATATCGATAGAACACTGATAAAATTAATAAATCAGTAATAGATGAGATCATTACCTTTTATTTTTTCTCTTTTTCTAATTCGTATTTCATTTGAAATTTGTTAATATTATCTTCAATGATTAAAGTTTTGACTTTTTGGAATGAACGGACACGCGCAAGCGATCAGTTCAAAACAAAACTCAAGACTTAAGGCCTCTGAAGATGGACAATGTGATTTGTCCGAAACGTCAGGAGTTAAAAAGTCCTTCTAAGGACTACATTACGCGGGTAAACCGAGAAAATTATTCTACATCTTACACCCGTAAAAATCTCAACCATAACATATATATGTATTTATGGCTAATTCCAGATAGGTATGCATTTTCAGTATGGTCCTGGTGATAGACCGCCATTGTGAATCGAAATGATGGATTGCTTGAAATGGCGGTAGCCGTGTTTATTTGATATATTTATGAAAATTTGTTAGGATTTCAAAATTTTCATATATCTTATTAATAAAAATAAAAACTTAATAATAGTGGGACATATGAATTAAAATGTGACCACACCGACTGTAGCTGTATTTACATTGGACAGACGGAAGGGCTTTCTCAATTAGATTCAAAGAACATATTCGACGCTATAATAATAAAAGCACTATTATATGTCTTATTGAATAATCAAGCCTCGCTTTCCAAGAAGCCTCGCTTTCCAAGAAGCCTAAATCCTTATTTATTTATTTATAAAACTCGTACATGATATTTAATGAAGATATTTACATGGAGTAAATACATTAGATAACCATACTAGGCGGTTGCCTGTTTCATGGTGACCAATGGAGTATAGTTACTTTGTATGAAGGCTAGTGTAAACATATGGATTTATTATATTAACATACTGACAATTGGAAAAATTATAAAAGAAAGTAGAAGATAGAAAGGAGAAAAAGACTTGCGTAAGGATTAGATCACAATTTTTTTTCTTCATATGTGCAAGCACGCACACTTGTGCACATAGGTGCACACATACATACACACGCAAACATATACGCATATAATATACACATATATGTACGCATATATACACATATGTACACACACATACGACTAAACACATCCTTATGTATGTATACATATACACAATATACACATGAACGTACAAATGAACATACACATATATACCCACACACCTAAACAACATATACACCGCTATCTGAATACGAGAAATAGGCTACTAATAATCAGTCATTAAAAAGTCCTTACTTATAGAAAGAAAGGGCCTTGGATGAAATTTACTGGAGCAATCATAAATTAATCACGAAGGAATGATCCTAATATAACGCTAATTAATAAAGTGAGTAATATTATTTATTCCACACTCTTAAGGGGAACGGCTGCGGTGCCCGTTTCATACAAAACGGAAATATGGATTGGAGGAAAAAACACCCATCCAAACCGAATGATCTATTTTTTTTAATTAAAGTGTTAGTTGATATCTAGTATGGATGAGAAGTATTTTTATTTATTTATGTTTAAATTTTTTAAGTATGTGCCATGAAAAAAAAAACAATTTTCATAATCTTAGACGCGGCTTAAGTAAATTACTAAATTATTTGCGTAAATGGTTTTTCCCTTTAGCTACGGAGGTTATCTACTCAAACCAGGTAGAAAAATGCGTGTTCATCCCTTTTAAAACATAAATTGACAAACTACGGAGTGATATAAGAATTTCCCAATAAACGAATACTTATTTTTACGCTCATCAAATGTCAAACGACTTTTGCCCTTATTTACCAACAATATTTTTTCCTAAGGATGAAGTCATCGATTTCATACAAAAGTTTATTTTCAACTGGCTCTTAAGATTTCATTTGAACTTTACATCACTTTATTTCACAAACCTACCCACACGCTCCCATTTTTCGCCTTCAATAAAATAATGTTTGCGTTTCTTCCTGTAAAATTCTCATCAACTATTCAATTTCGACAAAACTTTTACAAAAAGTGGCCTTTCGTAACATTTGGAATTATGCAGAAAACTGTTCTCGTTTATTAAAAATTTCCATTTTAATATCTATTTAATACCTATCTATATGAAAGACTACGAGAATTATGAAAGAATTTCTCCGACATAATTACAATTTAGCAGAACTTTTTACTGAAACGCGCTGGATAAAACCACAAAATAACGAAATAAAAACCATACGAAACATTTACGGGGGTTTGTAGCTTTGCTGGCTCCGATACCTCAGTAGGTTCGAGTAATCGCCAGAAACGAAAGCAGGAATACAGAAAGCGTATTAAAATTACGGCTGCAGTAGAAACCATTTAACGGAGGATTTTGTATTTGGTATAATTAGTTTTCTGCAATAATTAACTAGATTTTTATATATTTCACAATCTGTATTTTTAATGCATGTTTTTCAACTTTATAAAATACTTGAGGTAAATAATAATAAATCGTAAACTTTTTTTATAGGGCCATTTAGTGATTAAAATCACTCCAAGGGTACTTTACATTATATTAAAATTTGTAGTCCCTTTTATAAAGATATGTTTTTAGATTTTTTTTAATACGAGTATATCCAAATTGTTTCTGACCTCAGACCAAATGGACGGTCATTCCAAGAATTATTCAAATCCATTTATAAAGATATGTTTTTAGATTTTTTTAATACGAGTGTATCCAAATTGTTTCTGACCTTAGACCAAATGGAAGGTCATTCCAAGAATTATGCAAATCCATTATCTTTTAAAAGTACTATCCCGAAATTTTGCAACTTTCGTACGAGAGGGTTCAACCAGTCTGTTCGACAATACGAATTTGCAATACTAGAAAGTACTCGATACAAATGAATCATTACTATCACATCCTTCATTGAATTTAATGTCCTACGTCTACTCTTGAAGTTTTCTCGAGGTGCCATTGTGTGTTGATCCACCGACCCGCCCGTGAACAGATTTATTAAATATCCATTAACAGAGCGATCATCTATGTTTGATATCCGCCACTAGGGGTAGCGTGAATCGCCTGACAGACGCCGGGTTAATTCACTTCCTCCGACTTCACCCTCCGAGCCCCGGCGCAACTTTCCGGAGCTTTCACTCAACCCGCGATGCACTATGGGGCACATTAGGCCCTGAACGTTGACCGGTCAATCGTGGGGAACTTTTATGCGAAACGCTGAGTAATGCTTTGTTGTTGGTCGCCTAATGCGGCCGGGTGTATTATTACCTATTTTGACGACTTTTCGGTGATCATCGGAATATTTTGATAAATATATACAAATAGCCTGCAAAAATTTGGTACTTCAAGCCCATTTTTCCATTAAAGACGATTCATTCATTAAAAAAAACAATGTTTGAAATGGCTCTAGTCATGATAGGTGACCATATCTGAATAGCCAGATACTTTCCAACCTTTATTTATTTATTTGCGGACCAATGTCCGATTACACAAAATACATAACACGAAATGAAAAAAACAAGAGCTACCGAAAAATAACAGCACGTATATAATACAAGAATGAAGCAATGGCAAAAAGAGGACAAGCATATACATTTGAGATACATTTAAGTCAAAGCCTGAAAATTTTTTAGTAGAATCCATCATTTTAGACATTATAAATGACAAACTTAGAGTTCTCATTTCTTAAAGCCCCACAAAAGTCATTCAGACTGGTACAAAAAATTTCAAGGCCTTGGCTTAAGTTAACAAATCTTGACATTCTGGATATTGGAAAACGGTACCCATAATTAGTAGTGTTGAGGAAAAGCAATTCATTGTTTCTGAGTCTACGGTAAGGAATGTTCAACTGAATGAGTTGCAATAAAGAAGGCGAGTCAATAATACAATTAATTATTTTTAAAATAAGTTCAAAGTCTTTCCTACGCTTTTCTAATATGGAAATGTTTATGGTTTGTTCAATTTTACCATAGGAGTAATCGCATCTTTCTCGCCCTAATCTCCATGTAATTCCACGTAAGAAGCGATATTGTACAGATTCAATATGATGAATATGAACAGCGTAGAAAGGAGACCAAATTACACTGGCATATTCAAAATGAGGACGAACTAGTGAGCAGTAGAGAGTTTTGAGGGTGTTTATATTTTTAAAGTCATGGCAATTCTATTGATGGTGCCGAGAAGTTTTAGTGATTTATTAGTGACATTATTGATGTGTTTCACGAAAAGAAAGCTTAGAGTTTAAGGTGACACCAAGGTATTTAATAGATCTGACGGAAGATAGAGAGACACTATTTAATTTGTAATCGAACAGGATCAGTTTATTTGCTCTATAAAATGACATAATGTTAATTTATCAATATTTAGTTCTAGGCAGATAGTTTTACACCAATCATTAAATGAGTCAATACCAAGTTGGAGAAGAATTTAGTTATAATAAGACTTTATTATTTTAAGGGTCCTATTGTCATTTGCAAAAACCAAAAGCGCGAGTAAGAAAATCCACCGGCAATATCGTTAATAGATATGTTAAAAAGAAGAGGAGCCAGATGGGCACCTTGAGGTACTCTAGATGTTACTTTAATAATAATAGATTTAAAGTTATTTACTTTGACTATTTATTGTCTATCACATAAATAAGATTTAAAGAAAATAATAAAGGGTTTCTTATACCGATAGCATAAAGTTTGGCAATAAGAATTGAGTGATTAACTTTATCAAAAGCTTTGGAAAAGTCAGTGTAGAGAACATCAACCTGGGAGTTATCTTCCAGAGCGGATCGGTTATTCAATCCGAACATTTTTGAATATGGGAGTGATTTTCTTTGTATGTATTTTTGGAATATGAGATATAATCGATATTGGCCTGTAGTTTGCGATGTTCTACTTGTTACCAGATTTAAAAATAGGTCTAACATATGAAATTTTTCAGGCGTCGGGAAATGAGCAAGATGAGAGGAATAAGTTATATGAGATTCTTATCCTCACCTCCTTCCATTATCCACTTCCTTAGGCCTCACAACATATCCTAACAGGGGATGCCATAGTTGATAGAGATAAGAAAATTATATGATTCGATTTAATACATTTTCTTCAATAAAAGTAAAATTACTAATCTGGTGTCATTATTAATAAAATTAATAAGAAATAATTTGTGTACATCACGGTTTAAGATATAAATATCAACATGTTTCAGAAGCGAAGCATCCCTCATCAGGATATATAGTATTCATGTATTTAATGTAAATGGATTTGTCGGTAAGTAGATTCCTCGAATGAGTGAAACCTGTCGGCATAAATTAAAACATTGTTTCAAATGCGTACTATACAAATGCAATTTAAATGCATAATTCTCATCTATTGACTGAGAAAACTTTACAAAATTTATGCATTCCAGATAATAGGTATATACGTTGTACAAAAAAATTCAGTTTAGAAACGGTTTTGATAGATGGAAATGAATTAGGCTTCTTTTGTCTATTGTGATTTTTTTTAACGATTGCAGTCCTGTAATACGGGTTATTATAATCGTTGCCATTTAAAGATTGTTTAGGAAGAAGATGACCATAATTGCGCCATAAGTCAGCAAAAATAAAGTCAATGCATCCGCAGAGCTGAAGTTTTCTGTAATATCCAACTTCTCAAATCTCATTTCAAAACCGTAAGCCATTTCAATGCTTCCTTTTGATTTTGAAGGGCGGTCTTTCACCATGACGATACATCATATATTGTCTATGTACTCTATGTTATAAAAAACCCAATGTAAGTACCTGTACTACGACAAAGACAAAGCTTGTTCTTCTCTATAGCTTTCCATCTGTCTACACTTCGGTCGTAAAAGTATTAAAAAATATAATCGTTCATTTTTACGATTAGTATGAACATTATTATTACCCTGTTTAGCGCTCTCCTACCTATTGCATTCCACATAAAAAAATTTCACTTTCCTCCTCCGTTTCAATATAAATGACGTGATACAACGTATTTTCACCCTGCAATTTCAGGTTAAAGTAAGCTTTTAGTACGCCGTCATTGGTGTTTTTAGTTTTCAGCGCTGGGAAAGCAAACAAAGGTGCGACCGATTGTTTTGATTGAAGTTGATTTGACGTCCTTAAATGATTAAACACGATTTCACAGAAGATAATGATGTTATTTAAAGACAGCTTTCATCGCTCTTATTTGTGTACCTATGTACCTTAGCTACTTTTCTTTGATATCATGAAATTACATTCAGTAATATTCCTACAATTTTTTGTTTTGTTTGTTTGTATTCATGCTAAATTTCATGTAAAACTGAACCATTGGAAAAAGATCCTTTATTAAGTTCCGTTAAACTGATTGACATCAGTTTGTCAAGGGGTTCTCAGTAACGGTATTATTTAATTTTATTCAATGAAAAAAAAAAAGAATTTACGAAAATAAAAACAAGGGTATGAAAAAATACAGAGAAAATCTAAAATAAAAACGGTACAAAAATTACAACGAAAATCTGAAAAAAAAGAAGGAATAAAAAGATATAAAAAGTACAAAAACTCTTTTTCATATACCGGCACATCCTTTTGAAATTTAGTTAACATTTTTTATTAAACTTGGTAACATGTTGTAAATTTTTGGGAATATTCTAAGATTTTTTGACGTACTTTTTTAAGTATCTGGGAATTACCAGTCCATTTTTTTCACTTCTTAAGCATTCTACTAATTTGTTATATTCAGATAGCAGTATACTGTCAATTTTAAGTCACATACTCGCATAGCATGAACAGAAAATAAGTATTCAGAATCATATAGTATTGATTTAGGTACATCATGTTTTAGTTTAAATTGAGCTATGTCTAAGCTTAATGTAACCATGGAGTATTGTAAGTTTCTAAATAAATTGATATTTGTTTTTGTTGATTGTCCCCATGTAATTATTTTATATCTTATAAGAGATTCCGCCAATGACATATATATTATTCTATTTGGTGGAATATTGTTTTTTTGTTTTGTTTATAAAGTCTACTTACTATTTTGCTGTGGTAAGTAAAAACACAGTACCACGGGAGTCATTCTCCAGATTGAAGAGTGAGTTTCATTTAACCTTTTAGCATGTTTAAAATTGGTCTTAAAACGGTAAACATACTAATTTATTGCCAAAACACTCGTAGACACTTATTCTATACTATCATTGCAATAACGGTTGTATAAAATAACGACATATGGTAAAAAAAAAAAATCTGTTTTTACTGTTTTTATTTACCAATTGTGAATGTTTATCAAGTAATTGTGGTAAATAAAAACGCAGTATCTTCATACATGTATCTAATATTTTACTACGTTTGTAAGTTTACCAAGATATTTGGTTTATTGAAGGTATATCTCCACATAAAAAAAATTAAAGACAATCGTATTCTTATATTTTTATAATGTTCAATTTTAATTAGTAAAACTCCATTTAAATTTCATAATAACTATGTATATTTTAGTAATCATAATAACTATACATAATTAATAATAATATAATATATACACATTTTATAATTACAATATATAATTAATAATAACTTTCCATAT